>DF836576.1:0-29378 GCA_000950595.1 Mucor ambiguus
ACCATCATGCTGTAAGCTCCAGCATGATAAAAAGTATATAAATGTATTCTCTGGATGCATTTCCAATAAAAGTGTAATTCCTTAGCAGATTCAATTCTTATATTTTATTCTGACATAACAGGGTGATTTATCAGAAATAAATTAGGTATTAAAAGGGCAAAAAATTGATAAGGTAATGAACATAGTTTATTACATTGGGAAATAAGACCGCTATATACTATTCGAACTGAGGGAATTGATGTGTGGATAAGGTATTAGATGGGTAGTAGATCTGGGCAATAGGGACAATAGATTGGATCTATTGTCTTGAACATGCTATTACTGGGCTTGTAGCAGAGCCTATTTTCATGCTGAAGTTTATGATATGATGTGGTCTGTGTTTAAAGTCTACTTCTCTTCCACTTGTACACCAGGTTTAGAGATGATGCATCAAAAATAGTCTGTATATAGGTGTTTATGGAAATTTGCACCTGCATGGTCCACAATGTGTGCTATGTCAGAGATTCCGGCGAGGTCTCATACCAAATTGTTATGAGCTACTCTCAGGCCGATTGGATAAATCATGGTAATCAAAATTTACAAATCATTGGTTGAGTAGAAGACAGATATACTTGTATTCCAGTTCATCATCGTATTGTAAACCCTAGCATAATAATAAGTGTATTAATGAACTTTCAATAAAGGTGCAATTCTTTGGCAAATTCAAATTTACTTTGTATTTTAAGATGACAATCCTGTGATGACAATTGTTTTATTTTCAATAGATGCAGGATTCTCAGAATCTGGAATTTACGATAAATGAGCAACGGTAAGAACAGCGATTTCAACTTTGACACATCATTGGTTATACTGCAACAACAATGGTCAAGTTCACAATGCATACAAATAATAACAATATCCATACCTCTTTAGGGACTGATTTACATGTCGGATGATATTCTCGTGCAGTCTATTGTGTGCAAATGAATGGTCCGAAATTCACTGAAATCAGTGATATTAGAGAAAGACAGTAAAAGATATATCAGATTGCATGACATTCTTCGACAGGGTAAACCATCGGCCTCATTAGCGCCGTGTATTGAAGCTACATCTTCAAGATGCGATATTGTTGAAATTGAATCGTTTTAGACCTTTAATACAAAAAAAAAAAGAACCGTTTTAGACGCACGACATTTGTCAGAAGCTTTTAAAGCGAGCGTATATTCTAGTATCTATGTTACCTTCACTCTGATCTGACTGGATAAAGCAACTATAACTCAAACTCCAACAGCTGAATGCGGTATAAACTGCCACGCCTATGAAAGTGCAAGATGAAGACAAAGACAACAGGATAGCGTGCATTTGTTACACAATAGGAGCATCAGGTGGATGTTTGTTTTCTTTTTTTGCGTTGTGCCCCGCGTTGGCATTTAGTTTTTAAAAAGAGAGAGAGACACTTGTCTAGCACACGCAAATACACAGATACAGGCACACACACACAGATACACACACACGCACACACGCTTTTTTTTATCTTAGTTGGCAACATGAAATAAAAGGCACCCCTTCTCTCTCTCGTTTTGTTTGACCTCCATATATCTTTTTAGGTTTTTGCAACTCCTTTTCGCTTTCTCCTTTTTCACTTTTCTCTCACTCACTCACTCTTACTCTTACCCTGACTCTATATTACCATAAACATATAAAGTTATACAAGCGTTAGAGACTTAGGGCGCACACTAGCAGCAAGACCATTTTAATTCTCTCTTTTTTCTACCCTACATGAATCCAGATAAACAAAAGTTAAACGACAGCAACAGCAGTAGTAGCACCACTACCAGTAGTAGCAATAGTCTCGCATTACCTCCTCCTACCATGGAACCAAGCATCAGCACAACTACATTTCGTAGAGACTATGATGCGCTTTTAAAGCAAGTGCTTGAAGAAAGCTCAGAGGATGAAGAAGATACGCTGCATCACATTGATATCGACCTGAATGCCGCCACTGCTGAACTCCCTGAAGATTTACGAGCTGCCTTGGAGGACCGTTCGTTGGCAGACAAGTACCTGGCCAACTTGAAGACGTTCATGAGTCATAGAAGATCCCAGTCTATCAATTCTGACTATTCCACGTAACGTATATTGATGGCAAAACAAAAAGAAAACAAACCTGACCTTTTGTTGCATAGACCCAATACCCCACTTCAATCCACCTTTTCAAATCAGCCTCTCATGTCACCAAAACCGTTTGATCGCATTCAGCCCGACCCATTGTCCAAAGTGCTGGATGCAGTGCCATACCAAACTCGCCTCATCAACGGCGTACCTTCACTGACATTATTGGAGCAAAAGTTTCATGCACTTCGAATACCCGAACTGGATCTGCCAGTGGTGTCTGATACAGTCATACAAACAAGTCTGAATGGACTGTACAAGATTCGCGACGATTTATATATTCACTTGAATGGTGGGCCGCTTGTCAACAGCATGACTCAACACAATATTGGCGAAAAGAAGAAGCAAAAGGTGATGAGTTTGCTGGATGATATTTCAAAGGAGATCGGGCTGTACCAAGAGTTTGTCAAGAAAGGTGAGTGTGTAGTGGTGGTGAGAGTACGTTATGTGTCATAGCTAATCTATGTGTCCATAGCCAACTACCTTAGTCTCGAGAACATCTTGAACGAGTCATCAGACGAGGAAGAAGAAGAAGACTATTCTGATACGTTTAACGATGCAGATTCAAGCATACTCAATTTTGTAAGAAAACATACGAGGCACACTTTTTTTATTTTTTTATTTTATGCAGCCATCTAATATCAATCATTTGATAGGACTCTGCCTCTGAGCTCTCCAAGACAACACCTGGCACACCGTCGTTCCTATCCAGCACATCACCACATAGAACCAACTCGCAGCTATCACTGTCATCACCTGTAAACAGCCAGATGCTGCGACAACGCTTGGGATCATCCAACGGTGGCGATTCCGCTTCCGTCTCAGCTTCTGCATCTCCTGCACAATCGTCATTTGATATTCTGGATACAGATAGCTCAACCACGAATGGAAAGGAGAACATCGAGCCTTGGGAGGCGTTTAAATGGATGCCGCTGGCCAAAATCTCGAGTCAACTCTACTCGGATGCTATAAAAAAGGAAAGCGGGTTGATTTCGGTCATGATTGCTAGTGGTGTTTTGGCAATCGGTACTACACGAAGCTTGGTGTTTGTTTATGATTACTCGCAAAATCTCAAGTGCATATTGGGTGACAGTGCGAAAGGTAGTGCTTTTACTATGAGTGTGTAATGTGATGGTGTGTATTGATTCCTTTTTTTTTATGCGTGCTTTGTAGCTGTTGAACTAGGCTCAGTAACATCGTTGGCAGTATCTGCAGATCACACCACCATCGCCTGTGGACACTCTCAGGGGTACATTGTTGTATGGGATATCAGAAGACCCGCTCATCCTGTGCGAACAATCGACCCTATATCAGCCAGCCAAGTTGTTGGTGCACTCTCCACACCGCAACAGCAGGTACCTCGAAAAGAAGGCCATGTGAAGGGGTCTTCCATTCTGCACATTGGATTTGTCGGTGTCAAAAAGACAGACATCGTTTCAGGAGATGATCAGGGTATGGCGTTTTATCACGCCTTGTATAAAGTGATTATGGTGAATGCAGTCGATACCACTCGCATCTTGGGTCGCTATCAAAATCTGTCATTGACACCCGAGATACAACGAGCCCAAGCACTGGCTGCAAATGCAAGATTGAGACTGCAATCACCCTCTGTGTTGCCCAAGCCGAGAAGACCCAGCACGGTGTTTGCAATGCAGCCATTGCCTCTAGGCCAAATACCCCATCCAGCAGAGAATTTCGGTCTTGTGGCTTTGTTGACGCCTTACAAGGTAAAAGTCGAATAGAATACCCAGGATGAATTTGTGCTGACGGACAGTGTGTATGCGTGTAGATGATCATCGTTGGATTGAAGCCTTCGCCGCAAACCATGTACAAATTCTTAAAGCCAAAAGTAGCAGCCCATCCAGATCACGCTATTGACGCCGACGACAGGTCAAAGGCAAACATTGAGCCACTGTCTGGCTGCTTGGCATGGCTGCCCTCCATCAAACTGGGCCACAATGGAGCCAAAGAGATACCCAAAACCAAAGACCCATTGGCTTCTTCTGATCCCATGCTAGCGTTTGCCTGGGGAAACCATCTGTTCATTCTTCGCGTCAGTGTCACCAACAACAGCAACCAAGATACCAAAGCATCCCATACCAACGGCAGAGGACCCAGATTACCAACACCACCAGCACCCAAAGCCAACAAGAAGGGCACCCATTTAGAGTTTATCAAGATTGGCGAGTGGAAGTGTAAAGAAGCCATTGTAGGTGTGCAATGGATGAACCGACAGGTAAGGCCGAACAAGGGACACTTTATACTTGGCTTTTAAGAGTGTATGATTAGATCCTCGTCTTATTCACGCCCAATGAAGAAATGATCCTGTTTGACCCCAAAAACATGATTGAGACACAACATACCAGCATTCGCACCAAACAACTCGTATACCATGACTGGTTCAACGCCCCTCTGAAGGATTTAGTCGTAGATGCTGCCAACCTGACTGTGGACTCGCCTGAAAATTCCAGCCTGCTCAAATCAGTCGAAATGGCCTATTTTGGATCCATCAAGGGGTATAAGGGCAAGATCTTTTTGTTGGGCATGAATCAAATCTACATGGGCACACTGCTGTCGTGGAAAGATCGCATCCTAGCACTAGGTCAAGCAGGGGATTTACTCGAGACAATTGAACTGGCAACATCTTTTTACAACGGCATTGGCATTCAAACGGTAATTGGACTTCCCGAGGAGGAAAAGGCACGAAAGGCGCTTGTGGGCGAGAGTCTAATGGAGATTTTGGTGGCTTCCTTGAATTACACATTTTCATCCAAGCGCATTTATGAAGGCATGGCAGATGAAGCGGCTGGTGGTGAGACCATCGTGTTTCGCAACTTGGCACAAGGCTGCGTGGAAGCATGTCTTAGCATGGATAACACTGCATTCTTGTTTGATACCGTGTACGAGCGGTTTGCAGAGAACAATGTCAAGGGCGTCTTTTTAGAGGTGTTGGAGCCTTGCATTGTGGAGGACAGAGTGCCTGATGTCCCGCCATCCATCATGAAGGACCTGGTGGACCACTACAGCAAGAAGCGGCTGTTGGACGAACTGGAACAGGTGATTTGGCATGTCAATCCTCGGCATTTGGACATTGACCAGATTGTCAGCATGTGTCATCGCGAAGGCATGTATGAAGCAATGATGTATGTTTGGAACAAGAGCATGCATGACTATGTCAGTCCTGTGGTGGAGATGCTCAAGGTGGTGCGATCTGTGCTCAGAGATGAAGCCAACAGCGACAACCAGCAAAATGTGCACAATCGACAGCACTCTGAGAAACTGTTTGACTATCTCAAACTGATCCTGACTGGCAAATCGTTCCCTGAAGGTTCCACCATCTTGGCCTCGGACGAAGCCAGTGATGCTCGCAGTGCCGTCTATTCCTTTGTCTTTTCAGGCCGCTGTGTCGTCTGGCCTCCTGTGGGCGGCAAGTTGGTGCTCACAGCAGACGACGACGAAGGCTTCTCTGAGCCCACATACCCCTACTTGCGATTGCTATTGCGCTTCAATACCAAAAAGTTTTTGGAGGCAATGGAAGTTGCGTTTCAAGACCCTTGGCTAAACGGCGGCGAGGATATTCTTAGCTCCAAATTTGAAGATGAAGTGCCTGGCAAAGTGATCTCTCGCCAAATCATTGTCAATACACTGCTGGATGTCATGGGCGGCGGGCTGACTGGCAATGGCTTACCACTGCCTCCACCCAGACCCAAGCAATCCATCTCTGGCTCCACCGTACAGTCATTCAGCACCAACAGACAAACACCCAGCCATTTGCACATCAACGTGCCCCCCTCCTCCTCGTCCGCGTCTGCGTCTGGGTTCACTGACCACCACGGCTTCTCGTCGTATGACTATGTCTCCCACGAAAACATCATCCTGCTCTATATGTTTATCGCCTCTAATCTGCACATGTATACCACCTTCATCTTGCTGCCACCCAAGACACTGCACAAAGTGCTCGTCCGACTCGCAGAAGACCATGACCCCACTACCCGCATTGATCGTGAAAAGGCTGTGCAAAATCTGCTGACTGTGTACACGCCCGGCAATCAAGAGCAAATCGTTGGTCTGTACGAAGATGCTGGATTCTGGAAAGTGTTGGAAGATGTGTACCGCAGAGACAAAAAGTACGGCAAGCTGGTGGAAGCCTATCTCAAGGACGACGAACGCCGTGAAGACGTCTTTGACTGCGTTCAGAAGCTGCTCAGCTCGTCTGACCTCAACAGCCGACAAAAGGAGGAAGTAAAGCGTGTGTTTATGATTCGCATCTCTCAGTTTGTCGAAATCGATGGACAGAAAGCAGCCAACATTGTCGAGCTCTTTATGCAGGGAGATCACGCAGATGCCATTCGCCGCTTGGAGGAGGATCAAGAGTTTGATGACGACGAATATCATGCAACTGCCGATAAGCGTCTGTTCTCCTACTTGAGAGGACTACTGGAGCCCTATGATGAGGAGCAAAACGAGCAAGAGGAACAGAATCAAGTGCACCAAGGTCTGATCAAGGAAACGCATACTCCACATGTCGATGGCTTTATTCAGGAACGCTACATTGAACTGATGTGTCGCTTTGATCCCTCAGGCGTCTTCAACTATTTCAACACCAAACTGAATGACACCATCTCGCTTGATAAAGTGCGCCAAAGCTGTGAGAAATACGGCGTCATGGATGCTGTTGTCTGGATCATGGAGAAGAGCGGTAACACACAAGGCGCTCTGGAAAAGATGCTAGATGTAGCCAAAGACAAGAACGCTGCAATTCTCAAGATTCTCAAAGACCATGTTCAGGCAGATGTGACGCACTGGACATTTGAAGAGCAAAGCACCGTCAATAGCTGTCTGATTGGTCTTAATGGCGTGCTGAGAGTGAGCACACGCTTGTGCGAGAGCAGCAGTCTATCCACCACTACCACCACTGCCACCTATCCAACTGACATGGACGACGACACTATGCCTGAACTAAGCCAAGACAGCTCTACAGGTGACGAGCACGACGAGGAGTGTGCGCAGAACGACTTGGTAGAGACACTTTGGTTCCGTCTGCTAGACGCCTACTTCGAAGGCTCCATTGACATCTACAACTCAATTGGCACAGATACGCACCACCATGTACCCACGGATGTCAGACAACTCATCACATCCGCCTATAAATCATTTGTGCAGTCCATATTAACCTCACTCTTGCTCTCCACCTCACCGCAGGTCTCGCTGCCTCGACTTTTGCTCAAATTGATCCACTCACAAGCACGAGGAGAGACCACATTTGCAGACTTTAGAGACATATTTTTAAGCATGCTGGACACTTATAAATACGAAGGCAAATTACTGGAGATGACTAACCGCTTGTTTGATCGAGACTTGTACGGTAGTTTGCAGGACATGGTCACCAAGCGGGGCAAAGGCTGGCGACCCAGCAGAGCGGTGTGTGAGATTTGTGGTATCAATATCTTGGATCTGTCCTTGTTGCAGCCTGATTTAGCGTGGGGATTCGAGAGTGAGACTGAGCAGCAAGACACGCAAGGGGCGCACGAAGAGACTGAGCAGCAACAGCAGCAAAAACGATATGTGCTATTCCATTGTGGTCATGGATTTCATACTGTGTGTCTTGAAAGACAGCTTGGCACAAATCAAGAATGCATTGTATGTCAACATGGCAACCCTCAAGCCAAACCCATCTTGCCGCCCATCTCCACGCATGCCTCCACCGCTTCTGATAGTTTACCTACCATCCACAAGAATTTAAAAGGAAAAGAGAGAGCTATTGAATAAAGCATAAGACCCTTTTTCGCACTGTAATATCATCTACCATGAAAAGCATCACTGTAGCTCACATCCATCATGTGTCAAACACAGTGACGATCCAAAATTGTCACTTCCCATTTATAAGAGAATACATATGTGTCGTTGTCGTTGCCGTCGTGTTGTACAGCTCATGACCACTGATGCAATGACGATGGGGTCATCATGTCAAATCTGATATACTTTTACTAACCCCACACAAATACCCCCGTCCTCCTGATTTTCAAATGCTGTTAATTTGTTGCCTGATGATTTGCCTACAGCCTTGTACTTTTGTTATCTGATTCTACCTTTCATCTCTACAGACACATCTTAACAGCTTCCATTGAAATAACTCTCAATGGCATTCCAGTGCCATGCACTACCCTTTCTTTTTCATGTGAATTCTCAAAAAGTCGAACGGGCTACCCAAAGTTGGACAATCAGTCAATATGTCAGCATTGTGCTCCAAATATGGAATTTTCAATCTTAGTCAATTCAACCACGATAAATGCAGTGAATAAGATTGGCTACACTTTTCTAGTGGATAAAAAGGGCTTGCTTCAAATTATTTTTTACTCCCTCTTCTTTCTTCTCTCTTTCTCTTAAAACTAAATCTTAATAATCAACATGTCATCTGCTAAACAAAGAATTCAAGCTGTAAAGCAGCACTTGACACCTGAACAAGAATATGCACAAGCTGTCGAGTAAATATACATATCATGTATGCATGGACCTTACTTTAACAGTTTATTCTTGCAAATTGTAGCCCTGTTGCCAGCATGAATGAGGAAAGATCAAAGGCTTCGTTCGATATCCGTGCATTGACTGTACTCATGGATGGTGGTCAAAAGCAGACTGACGTAAATAATGAATTGTGTGCACAATGCGCTTCCACTCACCCTATTTTACCCCTGAAAATTTAATAGTTGAAGGAAAAAATCATGCAGGAATTGGAAAGAGATCCATTGTTCAAGATGGACGACATTCATGATATTTCCAAGGCTGAATTGCGTGAACGCACCATGGAAAAGGTATAAAAAATGCAGATTGACAGCACAGGAAGAGTAATCAACTGACTGGATGCAACTCTAGTTCCGTAGCATGCTTCATCATCTTCAAAACGAATCTGTCGAGACATTCAAAAAGCGTATGGAAATTGTCAGCTTAATCGACCCTGGATTCTGGACTCGATTTGGTGTTCACTGTAAGTTGGATCTGTATCGTTTTAAGGGGTGGGGCTAACGTTGTGTGGGGCCGATATGTAGATGGTTTGTTTGTCGGTGCATTGCAAAGTAATGCTACTCCTGGTCAGTTGGGTTATTGGTTTGAAAAGGGTGCTCTTTCATTATCAAACTTTGTCGGCTGTTTTGCCATGACTGAAATCGGTCATGGCTCCAACGTGCCTGGATTAGAAACCACAGCTACTTTCGATGAGGCATCCGATCAATTCATCATTCATACCCCTACACTCACGGCTACCAAGGTAAATATGATACATGACGAAAAGCCCTGTATCTCACACTTTATCATACATAGTGGTGGATCGGCGGTGCTGCTCACTCTGCTACCCACGCCGCTGTCTTTGCTCAATTGATTGTCAAGGGCAAGAAATACGGTACCAAGTGCTTTGTCGTTCCTTTGAGAGATCCCAAGACCTACAACTTGTTGCCTGGTATCAACATTGGCGACATTGGTAAGAAGATGGGTAGAGATGGTATTGATAACGGCTGGATTCAATTCACCAGCGTCAGAATTCCTCGTGGATACATGCTTCAAAAGCACACCAAGGTGTCGAGAACTGGTGATGTCCAGGAGCCCAAGCTTCAACAGTTGGTAAGTCTGAAGGCATACATGCCCAGCAAAGTTTTGTATACTAAACGCATAGTTCTTCTGTAGACATATGGTGCCCTTTTGCAAGGTCGTGTCACCATGGTCGCTGATAGTGGTCATTTCTCCAAGAAGGCTCTTTCTATTGCCATTCGTTATGCTGCTGTGCGTCGTCAATTCGCTGGCTCCAATGCCAATGGTATCGAAACCAAGCTCCTAGATTACCCCATCCATCAACGCCGTTTGATGCCCTTGTTAGCACAAACGTTTGCTATGCTGTTTACTGGCACTGAGATGACTGACATGTACAACATCATGATGTCTCGATTGGATGGTGCCAAAGAAGGAGATGATGATTTAGACGAGGTGATTGAAATCCTCAAAGAAACCCACTCCACCAGTGCCGGTCTCAAAGCCTTCTGTACCTGGAACTGCTTGAACACAATTGAAGCTTGTCGCCAAGCCTGTGGTGGTCATGGTTATTCAGCCTACACTGGTTTAGCTCAAATGTACCAAGACTTTGCAGTTCAATGTACTTGGGAAGGTGATAACACAATTTTGACATTGCAACTGGGACGCTACCTCATCAGCAGTTACCGTGATGCTTTGAAGGGCAAAAAGCTGTCTCCTGGTGTCGGTTACCTCAACAATCTCGATAAACTCATTGGCAAGAAGTGTCAAGTCAAGAACCTCGAGGAACTCTTATCACCTGAAGTCATCATTGAGGGCTGGCAAGTCGTCTGCGCCAACGTGGTTAGAAATGCAGGTATCGAGTTTGAAGAGAACCTCAAGAAGGGTATGGAAACAGATGATGCCTATGAACAATGCTCCCAATCCCGTCTCTATGCTGCCAAGCTTCATTCTTTTGGCTACCTCTTTAACCGTTTTGCTGATGGTGTCTCCAAAGTCTCTGGTAACGAATACGATATCCTCATCAAGGTCTGTCTGTTATACGGCCTTTACTCTATTGAAGAAAATGCTGGCGCCTTTTTACAATACGAATACTTTACACCTGCCCAAATTGAGTTTGTGCGTAGCAGTGTGAACAAGCTTTGTAAAGATGTGCGTGATCAAGCTATCCCCTTGGTGGATTCATTCAATTTGAGCGATTACATTATCAACAGTCCTTTGGGCCGCAAGGATGGCAATGTTTACGTTCACTACTTTGAACAAGTTAAGCGCTCGAATCCTCAAGGTGAGCATCCTTACTTTGACCGTTTGATCAAGCCTTTGATTGCTCGTGAGGTTGAAGGCGGTGATTATGAAGATGAAGAGGCTGGTTTGGAGTCTGAAGATGACGATGACGAGTAAATTTCTTTTAGAAAAGAATGCTTTAAATAATACACATGTACAATAATAAACTTTTATGATAATGTAATTGACAATAAGCTGCTATATGCATTTTGTGACACCGGGCTTTTGAATGCCATGGGGGGGTACACTCCATCATACTCACATGAAAAGCATATTTTCCCAGAATTAGCTTTAGACTACCGCTTTCGATTGAAATGGTAACTCAAATACCAAATTCTGCGCGTGTCTTGTTCTTTTATATCTATCCACCTCGAATATGAGCAAAGAGAGTCTTGTCAAAGTGTCTCCACATCTGGAGACAAAGGCACTATCTATCTTGAATGTAAAAAATCCTCTAGATTCCCCAGATTTTGACCCTACACAATACTTGAACAAGCTCTTTCCTACTGGTATATATATATATATATATATATAGAAGACACTCTAATGCAACGCATGGTGCAACTTACACTGGTATATTATAGAGCAGGCACTTGCATCTGTGGACGGCGTGCTAGATAAACTCCAAGTCAAGATAGACGAGATGAGTCAAGAAGCTGAACGACTGACAGATACTCAATCGAATAAAGGTGCGCTTGAGGGTAACAAAGATTTAGATAAAGCCAAAGAAGCCATCAAGGTAAGAGCAAGCGCTAGATTGGGACTCAACAAGGGTCTAGTACTCACAGCATAATGAATAGGAACTTTTTCAACAGATTCAAGATATCAAGTCCAAGGCGGCACAATCCGAGTCAATGGTACAGGAAATCACACAAGATGTTAAATCACTTGATTATGCAAAACGGCATTTGACACACTCAGTGACAGTATTAAAGCGACTTCAAATGTTGGTTACAGCCGTAGATCAGTTAGAGACCATGTCAAAGAACAAGCAGTACAAGGAAAGCGCACAATTGCTGCAGGCAGTGATTCAGTTAATGCAGCATTTCAAGTCATATAAAAGTGTGCCTCAAATCGCTCAGTTATCAGACCGTATCACAGCCTTGAAGAAGCATCTAGAGACATGTGTGATCCGAGAATTAGAAACTGGGTAAGGGCATTGATCAGTTAGAGCTATTGGCTACTCTGAGCTAAAAGCCCCCTTTACTGTAGATTCAATCAAGGAGGACAGTTGGTAGGGCAGCCATGGTTATTACATGATGCCTGTTTGGTGGCCAATGTATTGGGAGAGACAACAAAGTGAGTGTTGAAAGACAAAAAGAGCGGGCGATATCCAGCTTACAACCGAGAATAATAGGGAGAGAATTATCAAACGATATGTGGATTTGGAGCTGGTAAATTATCGACAAATTTTCAGGCCTATGGAGGAAGTATCTCAACTGGATAATGTATCCCGTCGATATGCATTTCTGAAGCGAATCCTAAAGGTGTGTGATGATGAACATGCAGAAATTTTCCCTACCAATTGGGCAGTGAGTGCCAGAGTCTGTGAGAAGTTTTGTGAATACACAAAGTAAGCTGAATCAACTCGAGCGGATTGAATTGAGGTATTGATCGAGGTGTGCTGTATGAATATAGGTCTGATTTGGATTTGGTTATGAAGAATAATCCTTGTGATGTCAAGGATCTACTAAAGGCCTTGCAATTGACAATTGAGTTTGAAGGGCAACTCAACAAGCGATATGAAAAGCATGTGAGTGGGATACATTCAAAGCATATAGCAAGAGCCTGCTACTGATACTTTTGAGGTAGTTCAAGGATCAAGACAGAAAGGAACACATGTTCAACTTTGAGAAATCCATATCAGCAGCATTTCAACCTTATTTGTACATTTACATTAATGCTGAGGATGCGTAAGTGTGTCAAGTGCAACTTGCAAGTCAGATATTAACGATACAACAGCACCATGTCATCTATGATTGACTCGTACGCACAATCCGACATGAAAGCAGATGAAGAGGATGACGGTACGATGGCTGTACTTCCATCTAGCACAGATTTGTTTTATTTTTACCGAGAAACACTTGTCCAGTGCTCCAAATTCTCTACCGGAAAAGCACTATTTGATCTCTGCCAACTCTTTGCCAAGCATCTAGACTCATACTGCAACCAAATTATTCTGGGTGGATTAGCAAAGAACGAGAAGAAGGCAGTGACCATTGATCATTTTCGATTTGCCAGCTTGGCCTTGAACACGGCTGATTACTGCTGCATAACAACCTCCCAGCTGGAGGAGAAACTCAAGGAAAAAGTAGATGTGGATTACCAGGACAAGGTGGATTTACAGGGTGTCAAGGAGAACTTCATGCGAGCAATTTCTAATTGCATTGATGCCATTGTCAGAAGTTTGGAGGCAGCATTTGATGCGCAAATGGTGCAAATGACAAGATTGTCGTGGGGCACCATGGATTCGGTGGGCGATCAGTCAGATTACGTGAGTCAAATGCTGGATATTATCAAGAGAAATGTTACTGTCTGTGGAAGGATCATTGCGAATAGACGCTACTTTAGAACACTCAGTGATCGATTCGCAGAGTAAGTCATTATTAGCATGAATCGCGGATTTCGTGGCTAATGCGGCTGTATGGTTAGGATCTTTATAACAAAGTACTTGGTGCAGATATTCAGATGCAAGCCTATTTCAGAGATTGGAGCTGAACAACTACTATTGGATACACATTCAATCAAAACACTGTTTATGGATATTCCATCCCTGGGATTATCGGACGGCCCAGTCTCCGTACCCACATCGTAAGTCTCAAGGCCCATGTTTAAAAGCAACATACTCACACGTGTATACACATAGATACAGCAGAATTGTGAATAAGGGCATATCCAAAGTAGAAGCCATTCTCAAAACTGTCATGTCGCCTGCTGAACCATTCGAAGCCTATGTTGAAAACTACCTCCTACTCGTGAGCGACAAGAGTATCGTGAACTTTACCAAATTACTGGAACTGAAGGGCATTCGCAAGCCAGAGCAGAATCCTCTGATAGACATGTTTAACAGAAGAATACCACATCATGATAACCTGGCAGAGAATTCGAATATTCTACCTCTCGAGGTGCTGCAACAAACGGCCAACGGGTCGTCACTTATTGGAGCAAGTGGAAGCGCTGGAGGAGGAGGAGCCATTCCTAGCTCTATTACTACGTCGTTATCCACGATCGCATCTACAGCTGCTTCTAATTTCAACCATACCAGCTCACCCTTTCGAACAACAGCCAGCTCGCCTAACAATGCCACTTCACCAACTTCACTTGCTTCTCCTACGACAGAAGGTACTCGCGGTAGATTGAATGAAAACTTTAGAAAACTCGTCATGACAGGCATGGCATTTCGTAAAGACCTGCAAGAACGAAGAGATCATCAATCATCATAATAAACAAGTGTTGTTAATGTAGAACACAATTGATGCATATCGCAAACTATCAAACAAGATCTATTCTAAACGCATAGAAGCTATCTTATATTTTCAAATAGACAACAGCTTACAAAAAAGAATCTAGAGATGGCTCACGTAGTCATGCAAATAGCAATAGCCTATAGTTTAAGCTCTGCTAGGATTTTACTGCACATGTTCTTGTATTGCCATGGGTCACCGCCTACGCGTCTGAACTGAAGGCCATGCATACCCAGCAGCCAAGGCACCTTGACAATGTAAATTTCAAAGCGCACCACAAGATCGGGTAGAGGCACAACAGGTGTTGTAGCAGTGACAGTGGCAGTGGCATTGGATGGTGTTGCTGTTGTATGATCTTCAGAGGAGAACGACTGACGTCCTTGTATCTGCTGCATAGCCTGATCTTCCAAGCTGCTGCTGTTGTTGTTACTGTCTACCACACGATTCAAATCGATGCTTGGCATGTGAACGCACTCAAATCGACCCTTGCTTTCTCTCCATTTCACACCAATACGTTCCAGGACACGGATCAGGTCTGCACGAATCACAGACGGATGTTTTGTGGAGGTGGTGGTGACAGAAAATAGGCCCTTCAGGAACACGGGCTTGATATTCTCATCTGCTGTGCCTTTTTGTGTAGCTTTGCTGCTACTGTTGCTATTGTGTGCCGAGGTGGGGAATGCTTGTTCATGATCATGTTGTTGCTGTTGCTGCTGATGTGGGCTGTTGACGTTTTCGCTGTACAGAGGGTCATGAGCATGGCGTGCAAGTCCGAGATCACTGTTTTCACTGACTGTTGCTGTTACGTGCGATGGCAGTGCAGAGACAGGACCCTTGGCAGACGCCAATCGGCCCTCGTTCAGTGGATTTTGTTGCGATGATATAGACTGGCGCTTGTTGTTGGTACTGCTTGCTGTAAAGGGCTGATGATTGCCTACCATGTTTAAGAAATTGGTGTGGTTTTCAGCATTCATTGCGTTCTGGCCTAGTGTCATTCTTCTTGGCATTATTTTGCTAATCTTGCTGGAAAACGTGTTGTGTGAGACACCATTGTTAGACACAGAAGCAGCAGCAGCAGCAGCAGTCGCCACATCAAGATCGCTTTGGTCTATGCCACCACCTGCTGTGTGGCGCTGTTGCTTTGGTGGTGTAAACCGAGAATCAGGGAATTTCAACGTCGGTGCAGCAGCGTAGGATTTGGATAAATGCCCACCGTTTGATTCTCGAGAAGGTATTTGTATGGGTGTTGAAGTGGAAGACACAATTACAGGATGCCCTCCATGTACGCTGAGTTTTCTTGCTCTTCTAGCAGCAGATGTTTCGCCGTTCTTGTCTGTCGATGCCCTCCTCGACAAGGCATGACTCAAGCGACGCAGTACGTTGTGGCTGCTGCTTGATTCATGGCTGGCGGTTCGATTCAGGTCGTATATTTCCTCATCGGCTGAGTCTGACTGTATGGAATGACGGTGATGGCGAGGATGTCCGTTGGATGACGACCTTGAGAATAATCGACTGAGGCCATTTTCAATCAAATGCAGTTTGTCGTTATCAATAAGATGACCTTGGTCGTCCACTCTGATCTGCGTCTTGCCCTTTTTGCCGTAAGCGACGCCCGTAGAGACAGCAGTCGGGCTGAACATGTCTGGATCACCAAACAACGACTGCTCAAATGGCACGCTTGCTATAGGATGCACTGTCTCTGGTAGTGAGATGTCTGGTATACGCAGTGATGCTTTGCTGGTAGTGGTGGAGGATGATTTCGGCGATGTGTGCAGTGGATACACATTAGCTGTATCAGCTGTACTCGCTGCTGCTGCTGCATTGGCGGCAATGCGTTTCTCTCGTTCCATGCGCTCTTTGACCAGGTAATAAATCGAAATCAACGGGTGGTATGCAGCGGGTATCGACTGTGGATCATCGTTGGGCAGCGTGAATGCTTTTTTGCCGAGATGAGGTGAAAACCTGGATGTCAAATGTCCCTGACGCTGATTTCGATGTGCTTCGGCTGTGCGTTCCATTAGCGTCTTTGCTGCCTTCTGGTATTCTTCAGATGTGATGATGTCCTGCAGTTTGTCTCGAATGTCGATTTCTGTTCCAAATTCAAAGCCTGTCATACCACGCACCACTTCCATATCGATGGGCAGGCTCAGAGGTATTCGGTCTGGCAGGTAGTTGTCGATGGGGCCATCATAGCCTTTGTTCATCCAAGAGTGGACCATGATTTCAGAGACGGTAGCACGATGGGCTGGATTTGTCACCAGCATCCGAGACAGCACGCTTTTACAGTCTGGTGGATCACAGAGTCGTATGAGAAAAGAAATTTCTTGTACTGAAATATAGCTTACCAGTGCTCAGATGCGAGGGATAGTCAACAACGCCTCTCTTAATCTTTTCATGCAGCGCAGGCATATTCTGGTCATCAAACGGCACCTTTCCACACACCAGCACGTACAACACAACACCAAAACTCCAGACATCCACTTCTGGACCTGTGTACGCCTTCGCATTCAGTAATTCTGGGGCAGCAAAGTACAATGAGCCACAAAATGTGCTTAGCGAAGAACGTGGGGAGAACAGGTTGGATAAGCCAAAATCAATGATTTTGATATTGCCTGCCTGCGATATCAGTATGTTTTCAATTTTGAGGTCTCGATGCACAATCGAGTTGCGGTGACAGTAATCCAATGCGCTCAAAATCTGACGTCCAAACTGCCTCGCCTGCTTTTCTTTGAGTTTGCCGTGTGAAATGATATAATCCAACAGTTGGCCTCCGTTGACGTATTCCATAAACAAGTAATAGTACGGATCCAAAATCACCATTTCCTTCAAACTGGCAATGAAGGGGTGGTGTAGCAGTAACATGATGCTGGCTTCTCGGATGGTTCTGATCTCACGGTGCTCGTCCTTGTCTTTCTTTGCAGATCTCTGTTGTTGATGCTTATCTTTGGAATGAATGCGTCGAGGCACAATCTTTACTGCCAGCTATAGTAAAGACATGCATCAGCCAAAACTCAATTCAAACACACACACACACAGAGGCCACACGTACTTTGTCTCCCGTAATATTGTGCACTGCAAGTCGAACTTTACCCATGGAGCCTGACCCCAACGTATTGACTAATGTGTAATTGCCAATGATCCGTCTTGGTTTAGCACGCTCAGATGACATTGAGCGTCTTGATGTATGCGTGGTTGAAGTGACAGGCAGTATGGCGGGTCTCTTGTCTGCCTCCCTGGATGTCTGAGGTGTCAACGTATGCGGTGATATACTGCTGCTGCCGTCTGGACCTGCATAAGCTGGTGGTTCTGAGGATATGGGTGAGTCGCATAATATCTTGTTGCCATCGGGTCCTTCGACTAGTCTTTCACGATGAGTGTCAACGGTAGCCGTTGTCCAGTCTCCTATAAACGATGCTGGTCTTTCGTTGATATTGTCTGCTGGTTTTCCATCTGTAGAATGTACACTACAAGGAGGAGATGTCATTTGCTGTATGAATAGAATAGAAAAAAAAAAAAAAGAATAAAGAGAAAGAAAGCTACACAAAGAGGTAATTCAATTTTATTATCTGCGTGTGTGTTTGTGTTGGGTAAACTGCACAGTGTGTATGTGTGGGCATAAATTCAAATATGCAACTCGCCTCGGTGGAATCTTGGGCATTGGAAATGATATCATTATATATATAATAAATTTTATTGTATAGGGTAAAGAAACTTAACGATAGCCACTGTTGCCTCCATAGGGTGGTTGTTGTTGTTGCTGTTGTGGAGGGTATCCATGTTGAGCAGAAGGCGAATATCCACCGTTATGACCAACACCGCCCACATTGTTGGATGTGGCACTGTAGAACGAACTGTTGTTTTGTGCGTAAGGCTGCTGTGTTTGAGGTGGATAGCCTTGCTGTTGTTGTTGCTGAGGTGGATAGTAATCCGTTTGGTAACTCATGGGTCGGTATTGCGAGTTGCTTTGGGGTTGATAAGGTGGATATGGCTGTTGCTGAGGAGGATAGTTGCTGTTTGTATTGGCTGCTGTGGTAGGTGGGTAAGGTTGTTGGTTGATGGAGACATGACTCATGTTGTTTGTTAAATCATTGACACCATACATGTGCTGTTGGCCGGGCGACGGGTGGTGATGAGACAACGACTGATCGGATGCTATTAAGGGTGTCTGATACTCGCCATAGGCACCGCTACCGTAAGATGGATCATAGACGGATGGCTGTTGCTGTGATGGAGGCGGCAGTTGCTGTTGTTGAGGATAGGCATCTGCTGCTTCGAAAGACGAAGTAAACACAAAGGATTTGTCGCGAATGATGCACTCAATCTTGATTTCAGTCAGGCCAAAGTACATTTTGATGGTCATGTTGACCTTTTCACCTGCTCTGACACCCTCCAGATGTGGCATGCGGATAGGAAAGTTGCCCACCTTGCGCACCAGAGGATGCGACGTAAGTCGAGGAGGCTGTCCTTCACCGTCAAATGCAAACAGGTCAGAGTCCGTGTCGTTGGGATAGCTGATGACAAAGTTCTTGGACACACATTCGTCTACTTTGATGCTCTGGCCCTGGTGGACGTAGACACTGAAGCGTTGACGACAGTAGCGCTTTTGATCGCCGCCCATGACAGAGTACTCGGGAGGGTCAATGTCATCTTGGAACAGCATGCGGGTCTCGACGCCATACGTACGACGAGAGACACGCTCAGTGACAATCTGAGGGTTCAAGCCAAAGTAGACAGCACCACGCACCACAGCCAGCTCGCCACGAGGCGGAACACCAATCATGCCCACTTGATTTGCAAACTCGTCTTCCACTCGACGGAACAGATAGTTGGATTGACCAAACCCACCGACCAAAAAGATGGCCTCCAACTGAGGCGACTGGGCCAGTTGTCCCTTGATCAAATCCAGCACTTGACGGATCACAGGCTCAAACACGTATTCTCTCAACTCGTCTGCTGGCAAGCAAAGCGATCCGTTATCCAGTCCAATGTCGTTGTCTGTCAAATCACCCAACCCCATAGACGCAGGCAGATCCAAGAAATGATCTTCAACGCCATCGAAGTCAGGCTTAATGACGTTAACAAATGTATCCATGATGAGCTCCATGGCACTGTCGTTGATGGTGTGGTAGTGTGAGAACTTGCGCTTGAGGTATTCTCGCATTCTCAAATCCAAAAAGCCAGAGCCACAGGAACCACCGTGGCCGTTGGTTACTTCCTTCAACGTACGTCTTTCACCAGGAGGCTCATTGATCTCAAACACAATCAAATCCACGGTACCACCGCCTGCATCGCAGATCATGAATCGCTGACCATGGCGTAAATTGAACTGTTCAGACTTCTTTTCGCAATATAAGGCTGCTGCTTCAGGCTCTGAAATGAGCATGAGCCTATCGGGATGGTCTGTGTTGTTGATCAATCCAGCACGAAGAGCTGCTTCACGCATGGTTGCTTTGGCTCTATCACTCCACATGGCAGGCACAGTAAGACACTATGTTAAGTATGAGAAGAATGGCACCCGACAACATTTGCCATGGCTCACTTACATAACGGAATCTAGATTGATCGTAGTTGCCTGCAAACCCCTTCAAAAGTTCGGTGCACACATGCAAATGAAAGGCACGAAGGTAGTCTGCAATCACATCAATGATATTGAGACCATTGCCTAGCTCTGTTTGCTGCAAGTGCTCGTCTAAATACAGCTTAAATTTGGACAGTAACATGGAATCCGCATTATTGGGCTTCATGGCCAATCGTCGTGCACCGTGTCCCCATTCCACCAGTTGTGGTGATCCTTTACGATACAAAGAAAGGGTCGGTGTCTGTATGTAAAGCAACAACAAAAAATTAAGGTTTAGTCAAGTTGGTAGCGAGAGAGTCAAGTAATCTCACCTTGGGATAAACTTGATTATTTTGCTTTGGCCTAAGAATATGTGTTAATTTTTTTTGTTGCCAATCTCTCTTTTTCTTTGATGCTACCACTTACCATTTTACAATGTCAATCACCTCTTCGTTCTGAGCAAAAGCATAGCAACAACCAGAGTAGGTTGTACCTGTGATTCAGATGTGAGTGTGTGTGTGTGTGAGAGCTGAGACAACAACGAGCGCAGTATGATTCGTTCTTTACCAAAATCTATGCCTACAATGACAGGATAGTCTGCATAATTAAAACCAGAATTCATTATGGTTAAAACTGTGATATCAAGAAATAAAAGAGAGGAAAGAGAAAAGGGAGAGAGAGAGAGAGGGATTTTGTACACTAAAAATACACACGCACACAAACATCTTAAAATAACAGCACTCTGCTGTCTCTCTCCGAATCAAAATCTTGTGGTATCATCTCTGCTTATTCGGCTGGTTTGTACGTCATTTTAGATAACATTGTCCCCTTATGAGCACCCAAAACATTCGCGAAATAGGTGTGTAAAAATAGAAGTAGGCTCACACAATGAGCCAAGCTTTTTTCTTTATTGAGATGAATTAGAAACATGGCGTATGGAAGTAGAATCAAACTTTGTGTGTGTGCCATGTGTATAGAAATTCCAGTCAACTTGGCATCTATACTTATAGACACTATGCTACACTGAGCAAGGAGTGACATCTTGCCATTACACTTGGCGCGTACATGTAGAAAAATATCACATGAATGGGGTTTTTTTACACGTAGTGCCTTTGATCCACGCATGTCATAAAAGCAACCCTCCCTACAAAGCTCTACAAGTCAAGGATGCCATTGTATGGCGGTAGAAAATGTCTTGGTCATTTCGTATTCTGAGGTGTCTTTTGCAATGGATGCGGTTTCTTACTTGACGGCTGAACAATGTCTGACGCCATTGACGAAAGAGATTGCTAATGCATGGGCGGTGTCCCTGACATGATTCAACAACTTCAATGTACCGATCTATCCCCAAAGAAAGTATGCTTGATGCGTTTGGCGGATATACAAAGCCATGCTGTTCTGATACCAAGCGTTGAAGATAACGAAAACTTGGCTGATATTCACTTGGGGGATATTGTTTTCAATTTTATATAGCAATGTTGATTTAATACCATATATAATAACGCATACTCCAATAATATTAGTAAAAAAAATGCGCGGTTGAGATCAATGGCTCCCCATTTGAAAGCAATGTAGATTTGGCGTTGACAGAAATTAAATGTGGATTGAAATTGCATAATAATTCTGTGGTCAACATGTCATTGACATGTGTCACGTAAAAATGCTCAGATCCACATCAAATAACATGAATACATATGATTTTTTACCGAGTTTCTTATTCCTTACAACCTAAAGACAGCCAAGCTAAGTGATGGTACTGTTCTATTCGTAATACCTTCTCATGGGCTTCTAAAACAACTACTGCTTTCACATTGACCATAGCACTACATTTTCCAGCCAAAATTATTTCAAACTCAAGTTTACAATCTGCTCAAGATTGGCCAGATTTCGATGCTTTTCGACTTGATTTGGCTATTTTGCCCAGCTCGACTATACGTGTTGTGATAATCACCCTAAGCTTCCTTAAGCTTTCTTGATGTGCTTTTCAAGGTGCTTCTGTTGGTGCAAATTACAGTAGATGTTTTGAACAAACTCATTGAGTAGTTTATAAAAATGTGAAACGAGGTTTTAGGCCAAAATGTCGAAATTTTGCATATAAAGGTTTCATAAAAGTGATTTTAGGGGATGCCTGAATCGATAGAAACTTTTTGATTAGATATATGCTATAGTAAAAAATTTTATTTTGAAGGTGAAAAATGCAGTCGTTTGATTTTTGGTGAAAACTATGAGGTACCCCTCATGGTTTGGAGCGATGTTTTTGTGATCGCAAAAAAAGTTGAGCAAAAGTACGAGTAAGGTAGTGCAAGATGAGAAAAAATATTTGGTGCCATTCTGCAGGTCTAAAACGGCTTTTAACGCGAGAAATCAAGGCTCAAATGCACCCAAATTTCGCTGGCTTTTGTATGCGTTTACATGTTGTGAGACAAGGTAAGTATTAATGACCTCCTATGGATGAGCTATTTCCATGTATACGGATGTGGGACATTACATAAAAGTCAGATCCACGGGTATGGAGAATTCCCATGTGAAATTAGAGAGTTAAAATGAAGCTTTCATATTTTTCGGTTAACGAGATGGCCCAAGGGTAATTAGTAGCGCCCGTTGCTGGCACGTAGCTTGAGTTTCGCTGAAGTGATGCGAAGGTAGACAGCTATCTCATTAGACAATTTTTCATCTTTTTTTCGCCTTATTTATTGGTATATAGGTATACTATTCAAGTAAAATGGGCATTCATGGCATTTGAGACCATAATGTTATACTTTTTAGAGCTTCTGCCTTTCAGCCTAGTTAACACTCCTGATATTTACCTGTATCCTCGTTTCAGAACAAACGCCCTGTAAACTGTTTACTCGAAGGCACAGAAAAATTATGTGCTATTAGAACGGGTGTTCGGACTCATTATGGTGGACCTCGAGTGTCCCTCCCATGTGTTCGGGGAGACGACAAGATCTGTAAGTGCAACATCTTCTCTTACCTGACGTCGTTACTAAATTTCTCTTTTCTTTTATATTCAATCCAAGTATGTTTCTCTGTCTATTTTCTACGTATATAAATTGCAAAACTGAAGTGAATACACTGCAAGAAAGGAGTAATGCATTCATTACAGCACATGTCATGATTGAACTCCCGTCGTCCCTCAATTTCCCTCCACTGTACCAGATGATGATGAAAAAGTCAAAAATAGAATTTTTCGCCCTTTTTTCTGCCTTTTTTCACAACTTTTAATTTCTCTGTCGCTTTCATAGCTTATATAGGCCACCATGATCACAACCTCGTCAGCGACATCCTCACCAAAGTCAACTATCCGAAGAGCCACAAACAATAGTAACAGCAGCAGAAAGAGTGTCGGTCGAGCTGTCAATCCCAACATTGTATACGAATATGCTCTTCGTTGTGCTATTAGAGCTCATATGGAGCAGGCAGAAAAAAAGCGAGATTCTACTTTGAGCGCCATGACCAACTCGTCTGGATCTGTTTCAAAAAAGAAAGAAGAGAAGCATTCATCACTTCATCACAGCTTCTCTAGCTTAAACGACAAATTCAGCAACGAGGACAATAAGAAATCTGGAAAGCTAACTCGAGAAATTGTCAAGGGTTTGTCGAAACGCTTAGAGGATGTATACAAGGAAAAGGATGTGTCTCAGCCAGAGTTTATGGATAAGAGATTTCGCACAGTGGCAAAAACTGTGAAAAAGGGGCTACAAGAGCATCGCTACCGGCCGTCTGGTACCATCAATGATATCGTTGTTTCGTTTCTCAAGTCCAGTGAAGCAGAACTAAAGATGAATCAGCCAAATCCTGCATTATGGTACGACGATCTCAATTGCTTCTTGGCCAGATTTGTCGACATGGTAATACAAACTATACAAAAGGATGCGCCTTCAACTGCCACACCGGAGTTGATTGATAGCCTTTCCGCCTTTTGTACACCCACGCAAAAGACGGCATTGCCTGAAAAGAGATCCTCTAATTCATCCAATGCGTCATTACTATCAACCTCATCGACAGCAGCAGCCGTGAATCAAGACAACAGTATACTGGAGTTTCCAATGATTATGACCATCAAGCATCTGTTTCATATGAGCGATAAAGAGCATCAGCAGAAAGTAATGGAATTGGTGTCTGAGTGTACCGAATCAGTAAGTAATAGACAAGTGTGTTGAGCTGGATTTTTGTCCGTTTAACATACCATTTCGACATAGGCTTTACTGCATGATCTCAAGAAATGCATCAACAATGTTCACACAAATCAACCCTTTCCTGGCAAACGAGAAGACTTTCCATCAACCCAAGCGTATGAAAACTGGCAAAAGAAGGAAGTGAAACAATTAACAGAATTGATGAAAACGCTCATGTTGATGAATCCAAACTTGAGCATTGCGACATCCAGTGAGCAGGATGTGGGCAACACCAACTTGTTAGCCCGACAGAGCACAGACTCTTATGCCTCTATATCAAGCTCAAGCAACAGCAGCATCAATGTAGGTAGCACTCTTTATATTACATAATCAGGAATACTAACTTGTTCTTAGCTGGTGGACGCTAGCTCCTTCACATTTATTCCAGCGGACCCCAAAGGATGCTTTCGCTATTTGATGGGCATGTGTCTTGATCATGACATAGACAATTTCTCGTCATTACCCGAGGCAGAGCGAGCTAAAACCAGCGCTCTTTCTCAACAATCTGACGAGTTGCTCCGAGAATGCTGGAAGACATGGCGATTATCAGCACCATTCCGGGCCATTCTTTACCTCAGCCTAGTCAAGTCAAAGTTTGACAGCAATGAACTCGGCCTCGATGATATCAATGATGCGCTCCGATCACTGGAAAGAGTAGCAAAGGAGAACGAGGCCTCATGTTGGGCCAATGCAGATGTAATACGAGTAAACCGCCTAGTTAGGTTTGCAGTCATACTCACCACATTATTTCTTCATTAGAGAACTGGCATCATTCGTGTGTTGGAAGGCGTGGATAACTCTTTATTGCGTGATTTGGCTGATGGATTATCTGAGTACTGGAAGATCAGCCCAACTTGGGTTCAGGACATTGTGGACCTATTGGAAAAAGTGTACAGCAATGCCATTTATGCAAAAGCCCATCCAAATCCTGAACATAATATGACCCAATTGGAGGATTCGATCAAGGTATGCATATCAGATTTCTTCATAAATCTTGTATTAATACTGTGATATCAGGGCGCTGCAGTGGAAAGATGGAGCAGCATTGAAAGAACTGCAAATGACCCTGAAAAGGACGCCCTATCCAACCTGTTCTCAATGGCTGATATCCTCAGTAAAGAGCTGACATCCGTTGCCAAAAAAAAGTTCCCTCGTCCTATCATGGGTGTTTTATCTGTGTCTAGTCTTGTCATGGCAAGGCAAATGCCTTATTTCGCACTGGAAATGGAAAACTGGGCCTATTCTCCAGATTTTAAGGCATGTCCCATCGATAGTGCGTTTGCTTTGTATGAGAAGGTGTTGCGCCTTGAAAAGCTCTATGATGAATATGGGCCAGAGTAAGTTATTGAGCGTATGGAAAATACGATGGTGTTGCTAAAGTCGCGAGTAGAACGAAAAAGAGTCTGTTTAAAGTCGAGTCATGGTTCTTGCCCCACGTTAAGCGCTGGTTGATAAAGACAAATGAATCTACGTTTTCCTGGGTGGAAAATGCAGTTGCTCAAGATCAGGTAAGCAGGTGCAATTACAGCTACTTTTGTGCAATGACTAACATCAATCACAGTTTCAGCGATACAGCGATGTAGTTGTGCACTCATCATCAATCATTGATCTATTCTCAATGTTTAATCAGGCAGTTGATTTTATTGTTAACCTGCAGTGGCCAAACGATGTACAGCACTGCCTGTTCATGACGTTCCTAGCAAAGATCATTGGGGAAGGCATTGATCACTATTGCCGCACAATGGAGGATTTGATCAGGGGGGATGTGTTTCCCAACCGTGCATCAAGCCAGGACTTGGCCTCTGACACTGTCGTGCCAGGATCGATCTTGGATAAAGCACGCTATCAGCTCATGGGTGGACGAGGATGGAACAAGGACGAAGCTAGTGCACCCAGCAACTTTATTACACCTGAACTGTGTATCAAACTAAACGACATTGAGGCAGCTCGAGGCAAACTAGACCGCCTTTATCAAATGATGCATGTGGATCAAGTTGCTCAATTCATGCGAGAGAACATTACGCCTCAGAGTACATACAAACTAGAAAAGAACAACTTTTTGTATTCAATTCGCGTGGTCAGGGCAGAGAATTTGCAGCCGATGGATAAAAATGGATTGAGTGATCCGTATGTCACTTTTGAAATTGACGGTAAAATGATCACCAGAACAAGAACCGTCTACGAAACTTTGAATCCTCGATGGGATCAAGAATTTGACATCTGGTTGAGCGAAGATGATGTGGATGTCTGCGTCATTGTCAATGACGAGGATGTCATTACTGCTGATGAAGAGTGCGGTGTGGCATGGTTCACTCTGTCGCCTAAATATAGTGAGCTGTATCAAAAGGATGATTTGGTGCTTAATCTCTCCCCACAAGGCTCTCTGATATTGCGTGTCAATATCGAAAGTGAAAAGAACGATATACAGTTTTGGTTTGGTAAAGCATTCCGTACCCTCAAGACATCTGACATGGATGCAGCATGGCTTATTGTCGATAAGGTGAGATGCAGAGCAGAGAGTAACCAGCATAGTGCTTACAATAACACTGTGATAGATGGCACCTTACATTCGCTATTGTTTGTCTCGTCAAGTCATCGATAAACTATTAGGCAGAGACAAGAGCGGATTCTTTTCTGCATTTAGTAGGGTTACTAGCAAGCAAACTGAACCCGATCTGCAAGCCTGTGAAGATGCAATTGCACCCTTACTGGACTTTTTGGAGCACAACTTGGCCATGCTGAATGGAAATCTGACAGAGACCATCATGCAATCTGTGGTATTGAAGATTTGGAAGCAAATTTTGAGAACTTTGGACAGCATCTTATTACCACCACTGTCTGAATATTTATCAGACATCAAGCCGCTTGATGACTATCAGCTTCACGTTGTACTGAAATGGCTAGAGGTAAGATAATAAGCGGTTGTGTTGCTTTTTCACATGATATTGATGTGCTCTCTGTAGCTTCTTAAAATTTTGTTTAATGGAGGCGAAGATAGCGATGCTATACCTCTCGAGAGCTTGGAAAACGCACAATATTACTCTCTACTAGCCATCAATTCTGCATACCGCTTAGATATTTCGGAATTGATGCAAGGTTATCAGCTATCAAAGAGGAAATCCCGCTCTAGTTTGAACCTTGGCAAGAAACCAGCTAATCGAAGCAAAACAGTGTATCATTCCAAAAATACCATACGACATAGCAAAACTACCGAGAAAAGGGAGCAGCACATAAGGTCCACTGTTGTTGATATGCCACATGGAGATGACATTTTGCGTATCCTTCGGATGAGACAAGATCGACAAGCAGTTGAATTCTTGCGACAAGAATTTGAGAATCGCAATAGCTGCCCTTCGTCAAAGCATCACGCTACCAACAGCGGGAACGCAGTATTACCTGAGACTCCTACATCCATCAAGGATATGTCTGTGCCGCCAGTCATACCAGCACATGGCATTACACTGACAGATTAGCTGATTCAAATACTAGAATGAATAAAAGGTTTCACTAGTCCATCAACAATAACGAGTAAACTTTAGAGTTTATTCACTGAAAAACTTGTCAATCACTTTTAATATGTTATTATCAATTAGTCAGAGGGAGTGAGTTGTATGTGTCCTTCTACTGCATATCACATACAATTGTGCAGGGATCGACAAGCAAAAGAGGAGAGTTCTAAAAAGGAGCAATTTGTCTAGGCGCATCACGAGGTCGCTACTGCATACTTTTTCTAGCTTTCAGTACAACAAGAATCCACACTGACCAGTCAAATAGAACTTCTTTTGCATAAAACAAAAATGCAGAACTCAAAACTGATTGCAATAGCTTGGAGTTCAATCCACTATACAAGCCAACAATGCCTTCATTCTTAACCACCAGTCGCATGTTTTCCAGCACTCCAATATTGCGCTCCTTTGTGTTCTCGCTCATTTGCAATCGAGATTTGATCAATCTAGAGATGATTCATCTTTAGAATCGTATCCTCCAAGTTCAATTGGAACACTCACATATACGGATACATGATGATGGTAGCACATAATTTGCTGAGAGCACCAAGCAAAAAGTAATCTAATCCGCTCAATCCACCTTTTGAAGTCATTAACCTGGTCTTGAGATTTTCGAAAATGGCATATTGAATAATGGGATTCATAACCAAAATCATAGCCGCCTTGCACCCAGAATACAAACCAGCAATACCCTCCTTTTTTAAAATGTACAGAAACACTTGCAACGTCGTTGGTCGCTTGTTTTTGCTGGACGGTGTTCTTCTCTGAACTGACATTCGAGTCTACAGAAACCTTGTCAATGCTAATCATTAAATACACTCTGAATACTTACATTGACTGTCCAGATGGGATGTGTCGCAATGACCACAGCAATACCAGCCAATGATCCCGAAATCATCGACTGCGTTGTAGTGATTGGTCCTTGCCCTTGCTTTGTAACTAGCTTCTTGACGGCTTCATAGCAGTAATAGTAAACACCTGTAGCTGTACTGTTTAATAAAACTGTGCTACGCGAAAATTAAATATAACACTTTACCATTTGTCACGGCTATTCCAAATATACCTGATGCGAATCCACTGAGAATACGATTTAGCTCCAGAGAAATTTATCCATAGTCATGTACTACATACGAATATAGCCCTTTTGGCCCTTCTTTATTGATGATTTTGACAAAGGCATCCACAGTGTTCTATTCGAAATCGAAATTGAGGTTTAAGAATGTGCGCATGACATAAAGCAGCAATACCTTATAGTGTTCATCTTTCCGCAAATTATTGCTTTTCTGTACTTGAAGCCGAGAACTGATGGCCACTAATGGATATGTAATCATCATTGATATGATACCTCCTCCAGCACCTGTTGAATAGAATGCCCTTCAATATACATGGTCTTTGTCTTCCTCAGCAATACAAAGCTACCTGAAAGCGCATGCGCCAAGTTATCCGACATGATGCTAATTTATAAAAGAGGAAGTGAAAGAATGTACAAAAGAAAGAAAATGAATAAATCTTTTGGGGAGACACTAAAAAGAAGTGAGGGATCACAGTTGTGCATCATGGCGGATCAAATGATTGGATCAATTTTTACTGTTGCTTCATTCATGCAGGAACCAAAAAAATTATGTGCATAATTCCAGCATGGAGGTAATTAATAAGAGCCTTGGGTCGTTTGTCACTTTCATAGTGCTACAAAGTAGTTTGTAGTAGAAATATGTAGTTT
>DF836575.1:13054-30839 GCA_000950595.1 Mucor ambiguus
CATTTTCCACAAGGGGGGGTTTTATACAGGCGAAAAATGCTCTAGATATTTCTGGTACTGACAGATGTTTTGGCTGTAGATATTGGTAATCCTCAGTTGAGTATGCACTCCATTCGTGAAACAGGTGGCACTGATGATGTGAAGCATGGCATTGATTTACTAAGAGTAAGTCTAGTGTGTATGTGCCTGTGTAGCGTGTATACTAATGTACATTACTAGGCATTTTATGAGGAATTTGCTGTATTGGAACAAAAGTTCATTGTCGATTAATTGTTAAGGAGGTGCGTTTCCATATGTCGTATATAACATGGCTGCCGCATCATTATATAGGCACTGAGTTCAAATGCATAATGTAGCAACCATAACAATAAACACATTACTTTCTGGATCATGTTGATGAGGCTTTGTTCATTTCTGGCTATTTTATCTGTCGAAAGTTTGATGATTTCTTTCTCCCCTTTTTCTTCTTCTCGATTCAGCTCATCTTCCTCTTTCTCTCTCTTGCTCTATGGAAACCGCAGATACAACCACCAACCTTTACGAAACATTGGGTATACCTAAATCAGCCACTGCTGATGAGATCAAAAAAGTATAGCACACCATTCTTCCTATCGTTTCTCGAATCGCCCGAGTCATTGACATTTTTCAACCACCTTAGGCTTATCGAAAATTAGCATTAAGATACCATCCTGATAAAAACCCCAACAGTGCAGATCAAGTAAAGTATATGTTGCTTACAACTGTCAGCATTTAGTATAGTAACACTGTCCTTTTAGTTTAAAGAAATCAGCCACGCGTATGAGGTACTTGGAGACGAACAAAAGAGAAGAGTGTACGATAAATACGGCGAGCTCGGCTTACAGATGATGGACACTGTCGTGAGTCCTCTATTCGATCCCCAAGTAGAATCGATGCTGTGCACCTTGCTGATGTCAATCTCGTTGGTATTCTCATTGACAATCATCTTTTTTGCTTTCCTGACGGTGCGTATTGACGAGCTTGTTTTGTGGTCATGGTCAGCAGTGTGGACTCCAGCCTGGATCCTCAATGTACTGGCATTCTACAGCATGGTCCAGTACATGCTAAAGCACAAGGACAAGCAAGACGATGAAGAGAGCAGCGACATGGATCCGAGAGACAAAGAAGGACATACCAATCAACGACGTCAACAGCACAATCAACACATGAAAATAGCCAAGCATTCTATTTTTATGCTAAACTTTATACTGGCACTATTATTTCAGATATTTATTGTGATACGACTGGATGGCAAGGTAATGTGGGCAGCATGCCAGGTGTTTATCCCTTATTTTGTGTATGAAGGGATCCAATTTTGTGTCAATTGCACCAAAGCGCTTGTGGGCTGCTTAGCATTGAGATCCTTGAAGGAATCAAGCAGAATGCCGTCATTTCTGTTCAGGCAGTTCTGGTTTAGCGCACTGCGGTTTTGCTTGTTTCTGTTGATTCCTCTGCGTATTGATCAAGTCATCCAGTGTTCCTGGGGAATCGTATTTATTCCGCTGTATCTTGTGGGGGTAAAGTGGGCTCTGGAGCTGGTGTATCGTTACCGAGTATATTCAAGGATGCCTCAGCCCGATGTCGCACATCAAGGTAAAGTGACAGTATTGGCAGGAGCAGTTGCGTTTGTCATTGTCGGCATCCTGTTCTACGCTTTGGTTGGGTTGATTGCAAGAAGACTAGATGGATATCTATTTATAAAAATGTCCAATGTGTTTGTGCCATTATTTATAGTCTTTGTAAGTGTTTCGTATGGTAAACAGGCCTTGTACTTACTGCTATCCGTAGTCTTTCTTTTTATGCTGTTCCGGCTGCTGTCTTCCCTGTCTTTTGCGAGTATCAGCTGTATCTGACTTGGATGAGCATGAAACACAAATTTTGGTGGATGCAAACAGACGTATTACTGCATCTGGTGAATCTGATGCGAATGGCTCCAGCTCAACTGCCTTTACTCCCGCTAGTAGTTTTGCTAAACAATAAGAGGCGGCCTCATGGCTCGCATTATTCACTGTACTTGTAGTAATCTTTTTAATATTCTTTACATCTCCTCTGTCGCCTCATGCATGCTCCTCAACATATCATATTTCATTATTATTTTTTTAAAAAAAGGTCATTCATTATTAAATCACATTATCATGTGCATTGAACAAGGCTATATGATGCCACAACAGGACGCCTTCACGCTATTGCATTGAAAAATCTTAGCAACGGGCATTTTGATCTACCGAGAGATCTTATTTCTACAAAGTTTCAATTTTTTAGCCTTCTTTTTTCAGGCACATTTTTTTATTATCGTTGAGTAAGCATTATTTGTTTGGACCCCCTTGGTAGTTCTATCCTGATAATGCATAAATAAGATTTTTGTGTATATATAGTAGGGCGCTAACATGATGACTTTATGGACAAATTTTGCGTTCAACTGTGTAGCGAGGGTAAATAAGAAAAAAAAAAAAACGACATATAAGCTACGGGTTATATGTACAGATGTAAACATATTATATATAGAGAGATAGCTGCTTAATTACTAGCACCAACGACCATCTCTTCAACCTCTTCTTCATTCGAACCAACAAATGTCATCGCCGCCGCCGCTGTTGCTGTTTGCTGGAATCTTTGTCTCAAGGAAGCAATAGAGAAGGCCTCTGGCATAGAGCCTGGCAAGACACCAAGGCGGTTGACAATTTCACTTTCGATTTGAGGATAGATTTCATCACTTGTGTTTCCCTTGACATTCACAACGACATCATGATAATGATCCAATAAAGGAGTGGCCATAGCGTGGTGTTGATCAAGACGAACCTTGAACACTTCAGGTGTGTCGTCTGGTCTCTTTGACAATGGCTCACCTGTAACATCATCCAAACCAGGGACACGGGGTGGGTTGTAGGATAGATTGTAGACTCTACCAGAAGGGATGTGGATCCAACGATCCATGATTCTCTGCAAAATGACATCTTCGGGTACTTGAAGATTGATGACTAAGTTTAATGGCTGCATTAATTTGTTCAACGTAGCATCCAAGGCCTCTGCTTGGCTAATCGTTCTAGGAAATCCATCCAACAGCCAGTTCTAAAGAGTATTAGACAACGAGGGCCATCACTATTACAACAATGCATTGTCTACTTACTGCGTTACCAACATTTAGTAGCTCAGAGTCAATCAAGGAGACGAGCAAGTCATCTGGGACCAGCTTGCCATCAGCGACATATTGTTGAGCCTGTTGTCCCAATGCTGTTTGCTCTGTAATGTTTCTTCTGAGCAAATCACCACTAGATAAATGGGCGACACCAAAGTTCTTTTCCAGTCTACTGGATTGTGTTCCTTTTCCAGAGCCCTAGCGCCAATTTGAATACTACTGTTGCTTAAATGTCTTGCGAAAAGCTACTTACGGGACAGCCGATTAATAAGAGTCGTAATGGTTGAATAGCATTTGCTGGGCAATCATGAAAAGCACGAACTTGATTCTTGTTGAATTTAAAGGTTCTGCTCAAGTTGCGCAACATAAAAAGAAAAGTAGATGTGTTGTGTGAAATATAAGCGGAAAAAGAGCAAATAAAAAGAAAGTTTTTTTTCAAGAGATCTTTATCGCTTTTTTTTAGACCAGAAACAGATAGATAAGATTTCATTCAAAGGGTACTCAATACCTTATTTGGCAGCGGAATGATAAAAGATTATAAATTATCATCTTGGTGGATGGGAAAAAAAACATGACATATGACTGTAGCAACCAAATGTCTGATTTCTGGCATGATTTTTACGTAAAGGCCTGTAGAATACTCGCCATGGGTTAAGCCCTACATGCTATGGCGTTTCTATAGAAACTCTTTGTGATGTCTATTCAAACCGGCAATTTACAATTGCACAATGAGCATCTGTCATATGCTTTATTGAGAACGAGTTTGACCAAGTTTGGGCAGATACTAGTCATGAATCTAATGATTAGGAATGCTCTGTTTCTTGTAATGTATGAGCAAGTCTAATTATGTCGTTCTTGTAGTATCAATTGGAAAGAATGGCCATCAGTTACTTGAATAAGCATTTCAGCATGTCATTTCATTGCACTCTATAGCATACCTTGATGCGTTGCAATGTACGTTTTCCCCCTCCTTTGTTTATCCTTGCATAATGTGGTACAATGTGTATGTTGACTCAATAAATAAACAATGGGAATACGCCCTCTCTTTGATGTTTCACTGTCTAGTGACCTAATCGCAACCATCATCATGACCATTGTACCATTACCAGAAAGGGTTCAACCAAATGCTCCTCAGAGTACGATAACGTAAACGATTGTCCATTAAAACATGATTATAATGGATCATGTTTGTGTCTCTAGAAGAAATCATGTCGCTATCAAACAATTCTACATGGCTTTTCCCACTTGGTGTGAGAAGGGGATTTAATGATTCGCGGTATTTGAGGTTAGTGGAAGAGCCTCCAATTAGATATTATTATTGCATTACGATTCCATTTAGTGAATTCAATAGCATACAGTGCTCTTGTAACAGAAATAAGCTTTCTTCTGTTCAAGATTGAACACGCATTTTCATCAGTCAATCGCTTACAACAATCAGCAAAGAATACTAAATAGCTCGTAAACTAGAGTTTTTTATTCTATTTCAGTGAAAAGGTCTATACGTCTATAAATTGGTTTATTAACCACTCTTTTGCTTGGGCCTCAAATTCACCATTCATCATTCGTCTTTTCGTAAAAGGAAACATCTTGTTATTGCTGGCTTGTGAGCTGTTCTTTTGTATGAGGTCAAACACAAACGCTAAAACGGCTTGCACATTCTTCTCGTCGTCTTGTTTGATAGCTTGCTGGATTACTGTCTTGATCAGCTCTAGTACAGGATTGAATTGTAATTTGTCGCCTTGCAGTGCTTGAATCACTTTAAGAATCACACGTAATACGTTGAGAGTGTCAGCCATTGAAGGACCAGGCGTTGTTGTCTGAGTAGGCAGAGGGGGCATAGGACATGATGCTGTGATCACCTCTGCCAGAGTGAATGTTTGCGTAATTGTTGCATTGATTCTACTCGTTTCAGTTCTAGTCACCGTATTATTCATTGTAATTGTCTTGGTCGTCCCTCCTCCCCCTATGGTATTGCTACACAAGTTAGTAATAGCAGAACCTGGGGCTGTAGTTTGCGTTCCAAAAATGCCGTCAAAGATGCCGCCTGTTGTTTTTGTGGTAGTAACAGTTGATGTTAATGTCTGAGGGCTCGCAGTTACTGTAATATACTCTTTGCTGGCTGCAGATGTTACAGTAACAATTGTGTTGCTACAAAGGCTGTTAACGATTGCACCAGTGGCGGTCGTTTGGGTACCGAAGATGCCATCAAATAGACCTCCTGCTCCTTTTGTGGTTGTAACTGTTGTCGTTGTTGTTTGCGGATTTGCAGTTACAGTGATATACTCTTTGCTAGGAGCAGCGGTAATTGTTATAAGCTCTTTATTAGGTGTGGCAGTTACAGTAATGTATTCCTTGCTCGGTGTCGATATAATAGTGATATACTCTTTACTCGGTGTGGCTGTGGTTGTTACAGTTTCTTTGCTTTGCGTGGCTGTCACCGTAACGTATTCTTTGCTAGGGGTTACCGTTATGTATTGCGTAGAGGGAGTTGCTGGAGCAGCTAATTTCGTACTGATGATCGTTGTAGACGAAATATCTGTTTGAGTCATTGTCAAGTTGTTGAATACAGTCGTTGTATTAAATAGCGTTGTTGTTCTCTTTTGTCCAAAAAAATCAAACCCGTCCGTTGTAACTGTCTTTGTAAAAGTTGTTGTTGCCGTTGTCGTTGTGAGAGGAACGGTCTCTGTTTTGGTTGTGGTGATGGTGTATATACCAAATGGGCCTGGAGTAGGCATCAATGTAGTAGTATACACAGACGCTGAAGTATTACAGGTGACAGGTATCTCCACTTGTTGGCGCCAAAAGTAATAATGGTAAGCATTATGCTATAATGTGTCGTTTGGTTGCTTACATCTTAGTGGCTCTGGCTTCTTTATACTTGATCCCGAGGACGCAACATTGTGCAAAGAGGCAAGCAGTCCGTCAGAGTATTCACCAATATGGAAGTATGGTGTTTCTACAGAGATACTATCAGCAAAACCAGTAATTGACCCTGAACTCTAATATCATAGGTGTGATGTGAGAATGAATTGACAAAAATCAACATTTAAGGCTTATATTACACTTTCAACATGGTAGCTTCTCGATGGTGCTACAGCAGCAGCATATACCGAAGACCAGATCTGGAGCAAAAGATACGAGAAAAGTAGTATTTTCATTGATGTCAAGAGTGTAGAAGCAAGAGAAATACAAGTCGAACGCTCTCAAGTCAAGTTAAAGCTTTAGATTCAAGCTAGAATGTTTGAATCTTAACTCACATTCCTGATTTCCTTTGCTATTCTTCTTTTCAAGATTGACTTGTAGTGCCTTTGTACAAGTGTTCGCAATACAAATGTTTATTTATTTATATGCGCATTCAAGGCATTGTTTGCGATTGCATATCAATTCGCGATCTGGTACATCCACATACAATTATGGAGTGTAACCCTGACTCAAGCCATGCTCGAAGGCCAATTGTGCATTGTTGGTCTATTTGCATCGTAAGCCTTTTTCTTTTTCTAGATGATGCTTTCACTGCTAATCCTCTTGTAAGGGAGGGGTTCTTTTTTGTTCTAGTATCATCTAAATTGTATTTTATTCATTTTTTTTTGGAAAAAAAGAAGGATAAAACTTTTGTTGTGCCCAAAAAAAAGAAGGTTTTGATTTAATTAATTTACGTAGGGCAAAGGGAAGAGGAAGGCGAGGTTGTGAAGAGAATATATGAATTGGAATAATAGAAAAAGCGAGAAAATATATATAAAAAATAGAAAATTGAAGAAATTTACAACTTGACATTCTTTCTGAGCAATTCCTTGTAACCGGCAATGGTACCCTCGAAAGGCTTGACATGGCCGTTTTCACAACGCCAGATCTCCTTGGCAACTTGAGAAATCAAACGGAAATCGTGAGAAACAAGCACGACACCACCAGAGAAACGGTTAATGGCATCGGCGAGGGAGTCAATAGACTCCATATCCAAGTGATTGGTAGGTTCATCCAACAAGATGATGTGAGGACGGAGGACAGCCAATTCAGCAAACACAAGACGAGACTTGAGACCATCAGAGAGAGTGCTGATTAAAGATGTTTGATGAGCACCGGTCAAACCATAACGACCGAGTTGACGACGCCAGTGTTCGAGATCAGTAGATTCACCAGGGAACTTGTTGCGCATGTAATCGATAGCAGAAACAGTGTTATCGAGTTGATCGTTGGAGTGCTGGGAGTATTTACCGAGCTTCAAAGCAGTGTGCTTTTGAACACGACCACCAGTGGGGACAAGCTCGTTGTCCATCAACTTGAGCAAAGTAGACTTACCAGCACCATTGGGACCGACCAAAGCAATACGGGAATCCATATCAACACCCAACTCGAGGTTTCTGTAAAGACAGTTCTCCATCTTACCGTCATAAGCGAAAGAGACATCTTGGAAAGCAAGGACGGGAGGAGGGAGCTTGGGGACATCAGTGAAGGAGAACTTGAAAGCCAAGGGGTTCTCGACCTTTTCAATGAGACCAGCAGCCTCCATCTTGTCAATGATCTTTTGCTTGGACTTGGCTTGTCTGACCAAATTGGCATAAGTACCAGCAGAAGCAATGAACTTCTTAATGTGAGCAATTTCTTCTTGTTGCTTGGCATAGGCCTTGGCTTGGTTGACTTCGTTTTCTTCCTTGGTCTTGACAAACATGTCGTAGTTACCACCATAGTAGTTAAGCTTACGCTTGTGGGTCAAGTGCATCATGTTGGAACAGACACCGTTCAAGAAATCTTGAGAGTGAGAAACAATGACGAGAATACGGTCGTAGGTCTTCAAGTATTCTTCAAGCCAGACAGTAGCCTCCAAATCCAAATGGTTAGTAGGTTCATCCAAAAGCAGCAAAGTAGGCTTAATGAAAAGAGCACGAGCAAGAGCAACACGCATTCTCCAACCACCGGACATGTCCTTGGTCATCTTCTTCATTTGCTTGGCGTCAAAGCCCAAACCAGCCAACAAAGTACAGGCTCTGGTCTCGAAAGTGGCGGGATCCATTTGTTCAATACGTTCATAGATATCGTCCAACAATGGGTTGTCTCCTCCATCTTCCTCACCGAGAAGATCCTCAACTTGCTTCTCGAGACGAGCAACTTCCCTTTGAGCAGAGGCAATGACAGCTTCAACAGCGTTTTGGTCAGAGGGCTCAGCTTCTTGATTCAAAAGGTAAATCTACATCACATACGAATGTCAGCCAAACCCGATTTCTCTCAAACACCCTCTTCCTTTCCTCCTTATCCAAACTATACTTACATCGATATGCTCAGGGATTTCGATATCACGACCAGCAAGAGACTCCAAGAAGGTAGATTTACCAGAGCCGTTAGCACCAATGAGACCATAACGTCTACCAAAATTGAGTTCGATAGAGGCGTTGTCAATCAACACACGACCGTGGAAGTTGAGAGAGAAGGAATCAATCTTGATATCTCTACTTCTCTCTTGAGAAGTGTACACACCAGTGGCAGTACGATCAGTACTGATTTTGAGATTGCCGACACCTAAATCTTCAGATGAGTTGTTTTCTGAAGCCATGACGGGTGTGTTCTTTCCAGAAGAGATGGGAGTTCCCTTCTTGGCAGCTCTAGCTGCGAGACGCTTAGCCTTGGATGCAGAGATATTTCCACTCATGATTTGAATATTCTTTTATAGATATGAAAAATGTAAAGGAAAGATGAAGAAAAAAATGGATGCGGTCTATAATTGCTGATATAACTAATCCTTGAAAACTTTTTTTCACTCTAAAACCGATCTGTGACTCTTGTGCTTAAAAGTTTTCATTGGCTTGCAACCGACGCTATAGGTCTACTGCTAATACTCTACACATGGCGATGATGATGGGGCCCAATTTCTGTTGCGTAAAGGGACAGACCCCTCCTTGTCTCCTTGCTCTAAAAAGTAGTTATCTTTGTATCTTGTACAACTTGTTCCGCAGTAAATCCTTCTTATTTAGTCATATTCAAGGAGGCGAGCAGATAGCAATCTTTTCTTGCTTATACACTTTAGACATGCAACATTGATTGGACATCTAGTTACCATCCAAAGATAGGCATAAGACCAATTTTTATTATCTGTATCTTTATAAAGATGCAGGCCCTCGAAGCGTAGTCCAGAGCAGGCACTCGTCGCTTAGCCAGACCAATACTGATTATCAAACACTCACTTTAATGGCATCTTGGAGTTGTCTCATTACGAAAAGAAGCAAGCTCATTAGATCAAATGTTGAGACGCATGCTTCTGCCTAAACTCGAGCACTCCGCAACAAGCGATAAACCATTGTGCCCTCCAATGTTAGCAAATGAGCGACATGTAGGTATCATCTTGCAATATAAACGTCCAAGTGTTGACCAGCTTTCACAATTTTCTCTTGGCAATACCAAACGCATTTATGTTCATTCTGCTCACTTTTTTCTTTTTAGAGACAAGCATAGTTGAAAGAATCGACAGTATATTCAAATGCCCTGATTGTCCTGGCAGACTTTCTAATTCTAGGTCAATCAACAATCAACTGAAAAAGAAGCATAAAGGAGCTTTTTCAACCTTATCCAAAGCAGAAAAAAAGACGCAACTTGGAAACAGACGATGATGAAAATATATCATCAGCTCTTCAACTGATGTTTTCGTGAGAACATCGTTGAGCTCATATGGAGCCTTCATTGATGTTGAAGCATGATAAGCCAAGTGAAGGGGAATTGATTTGGCACCGACAGATCAGTTACACTTCAAACAAGCACAATGACATCGCTGTTCTAATGGCCTGTAATTCGTTATTATGCTCGCCTCGTATTCAAAACAACTGTGTCTTGGCCGCAACTTTGTGCCACTACCAGCTACCAAAGAGCCACTTTAGCTAACTTAAAGTTGATGCACATTAAGATTCGACACGAAAATTGAGTGATGCAAAATCGAGCTTTGAAGCGTACAAAAACGAAGATTGGGCTTTGCGAAAGTGAAAATTGGTCAGAGACCAAAGCAAAGTCAGTTCATTAAAAAGCAAAGATTGGAATGGAGGCACTGTATTTCACAATGCAACAACCCAATGACGATGTTGGAAGTTACACAATCGTGCCCATTTTCCAACTGTGGCTTTTCTTTTAGCTTCATAAATACTGATTAGCGTCCAAAAACTAATTAGTCTAAAACTGTCATGAAACTTCTACATTGCGTATACAGGGTGCCTATATCCTTATTCCAAATAAAAGGCCATTGACATTTTTAAACGTTTTTCCGTAATAGACAAGTTTGATGGCTTATTTAGTATTGCTTTCTGTTAGTTAACAATGATACGATTTGATATCGCCAAAGAATGCAAATCTTGAGCAACTTTTGCTTAAGAGTCGCTTGGTCGTTACTTAAAGTTTGGCGATGCAGCTACATCAGCGGTGTGAGGGCAGCGTTTGATACATTTTTTGTGTCATGCCATGGCATTTGTACCTTGATTGCGATCTCAATGTCAGCAATACGTTCAGGTTATAAAAACCACAAAACAGCCCTTGCTCTTGCCTTTCAAATGAAATTAATTTTACCATCATGAATACCAGCAGCACGCTCCGATTTTTGAAAACATGTTTAAATATTGACAGTAGGTCTATTTGATTGATTGCTGCATAAAAAGCTCCTGTATTTATTGTAACATCCAAAGAGTCATACAAAAGTCATATTGATTTGCATGTTATATGGTTCAATTCAAGCTAATGGTTGATGTAGAGTCGGTCGAGAAATCGCCGTCTATTGTTTCATCATAGTCTTCCTCGATTCTATTCTGACTAGACATACTTGCGTTTTTCAATTTGAGGTTTTGAATCAGGTCGCCCCATAACAATGTAACGTCGCAATTCGGGCACTTTCCCATCACAGGCATCAGCTCTGAGATGGTGGTCCATTTTGCTGCCAAACACAGGACATGGCTTTGCATGGCATAGCACTCAAAGCACTCTACATAATCTATCGTATCTTCCTATTATGCCACGTATATCAGCAAACATATATATCGCTTTCTTGATCGTGCTAATTACATCTAGTAACGCCTTGGGACACAGAAAGCAATGTTTAGAGCCACCTGTGTTCCTTGACAGGCCAAATCTTGTCAAAATCTCAGTATCTACGTATAATTAGTGAGTAGAGCGATGCCCGCGATGTCCTGAATTTCCATATATACCATGTTCTTTTGCATCACGTAGCAACTCATCCACTGGCCCAAGAGAATAAGTGATCTGCGGAGGCAATGTAACATGTTCTAGAAACAATGATTGTAAATTTGGCAGCACAAAGCGAATTTTAAGCGGAAGCAAAGAAAATGGCCTTGTATTGAGAAGCATTTGTGCTGCCCACATCTTGGTGAGCATGAGATTCGACTTTTTTGTATTTTCTTCCAATCGAGATTTCAATTCAGTGTTAATGATCTTTGTATGTCGACTCACAAGAGGCTTTTGCCAAGCACATTCGAATTGAAGAGCATGTATCTTTGTAGGAAATCCATGAATAATCATGGCATATTGCCTAATTGATGACACTTTGTATGAGAGTGAGGTCGTCGAGCGTCATTGATACGTTTACAAGTATACCAAGGTCTATGTCTTTTGGTTCGATAAGCACCCTGTGTAAGTTCGCCATTATGCTGCCTCAGCCGTCGGATGGGATTCGGCGTTGATCCCACATAGACTTTATTCTGCTGGCCATCTTTCAGGGAACGGATCAGATAGCAACTGTAAAATGAGCAATACACTGACATCGGAATTGAAGAAACAAGAGAGAGTGAACAAGCTGTGTTGCGCAGTGGAGCGTAATGAAGGTCTTGGAAGGTTTTTTTTGCCACTCTATTTGCGGGATCTCAACACGCCAAAAAGAATACTCGATGATGATGATCATCATTTCTTTTTCTCTTTCTTTCTTTTGCTCACTACTATTTTCCCTTAAAGTAAACAAAAGAAAATGGCAGAATTTGTCAAGCTCTCCATCTTTGGCACTGTATTTGAAGTAACAACAAGGTAGCTAACTATATTTGTAACACCTCTTCCTATACGAGTTAACACGTAATAACATTGTTCAGATATGTTGACTTGCAGCCTGTGGGTATGGGTGCTTTTGGTCTTGTGTGGTAGGTGAAGAAAAGCAAGGTTTGATTGATCTTACGTTAATATTGCTATTTGAATGTATAGCTCCTCCAAGGACCAGTTGACTGGTATGAATGTTGCCATCAAGAAGATTATGAAGCCCTTCTCTGCCCCAGTGTTGGCCAAGCGTACTTATCGTGAATTAAAGCTGTTGAAGGCACTTCGCCATGAAAATGTATGGACGTGAGAGACAGCAGGGCACTGTAGATTTTGGTTCTGATATTGTTTGGAATAGATTATCAGCTTGAGTGATATTTTCATCTCTCCCTTGGAAGATATGTAAGTTTTTTTTTTTTTTTGTAATACTAGTAACACAAAAAAAAGTGCTTGTAATGACCTCTTGTGTAGTTATTTCGTAACCGAATTGTTAGGCACTGATTTGCACAGATTGCTTCAATCACGTCCATTAGAAAAGCAATTTATTCAGTACTTTTTGTATCAAATCTTGCGCGGCCTCAAGTACGTCCACTCTGCTGGTGTAATTCATCGTGATCTTGTAAGGATAGCAGTGGATGGTTTATGCAATGGCGTAGACTGAATACATGTAAACTATAGAAACCAAGTAACATCCTGATCAATGAAAACTGCGATCTCAAGATTTGTGATTTCGGTCTTGCTCGTATCCAGGATCCTCAGATGACAGGTTACGTGTCCACTAGATATTATCGTGCACCTGAAATCATGTTGACTTGGCAAAAATACGATGTCGCTGTTGATATCTGGAGTGCTGGCTGTATCTTTGCTGAAATGTTGGAGGGAAAGCCCTTGTTCCCAGGAAAGGATCGTAAGTATTGTGTTATCGAGTGAAAGAAAAAAAAGGGAGCCAGATATTTAACTTGCAATCGCCAGATGTACACCAATTCTCTATCATTACCGAGCTTTTAGGTACACCCAACGACGATTTGGTTGCGACCATTTGCAGTGAAAATACACTTCGTTTTGTCAAGAATCTGCCAAAACGTGAGCCTATTCCATTCAGTCAGAGATTTGCTGGCCAAGACCCTCAGGCCATTGATCTCTTGGAGAAGATGTTGGCATTTGATCCTCGCCAACGTATCACAGCCGAAGAAGCATTATCACATCCTTACCTCGCTCCTTATCACGATCCTACCGATGAACCAAGTGCACCTGAAAAGTTCGATTGGTCATTCAACGAAGCTGATTTACCCATTGATACATGGAAGGTGATGATGTATTCCGAGATTTTAGATTTCCATAACGTTGATAACGTTGACGGATCACAATTCTTGGGCACTCCCTTGACAGGCCCTACCATGGGCAATCCTGATGGTGCCACTATTGATGGTAACAATGTACCTACCACATCAAATAACAATTTCCCTGCTCAACAATAAGTTTCATGTATAAATAAAGCCCCCTTATATTCCTTCAACATGCAGAGTAAAGCATTATACCAAAATGATCGAATCATGATGAGATGTGAAAAAAAAAAGGCAGTACAACTCTCCGAATTGCAAATCAAGCGGGGTACGTCAAGCATGATGAATAAAACCCTGTCAATAGCACGCAGAAAACCGTTTTTCTTTTTACTCTCTTAAATTCCAACATGTCTTTCCTCGCTAGACTCTCTGGATCCATTAGACCCATCTCCATCTCTGCTACTAGATATTACACCAGTGGTGCCGTTGGTGCAGGTAAGCTTCATCTCTCAGAATGGCACATGTATTGTCGGCTCGAGCAAAATAGTTGACATATATCTGTTTATCCAGAATCCATCATCACCAGACTCAAGAATGACCGCAAAACCTACATGAAAGAGAAGAAGCAACCTGATTTGAACGTTGTAAAGGGGCTTTTAAGCGATTTTACCTATTATACCAAGAGCGCCAACTTTGTTGAAGGTCAATCCGAGGAGGAAGCTTGCCTGTCAGTGTTACAAAAGGCCATCAAACGTCGTCAAGACTCGGTAAGTCAATATGAGGCTGGTGGAAGACCTGAATTGGCTGAACAAGAGCGTGTGGAGCTTAAGGTGCTTCAATCTTACTTGCCTGAGCAAATGTCTCCTGAGCTCATTGAGCAAGAATTGAGAGGAATCATTCAAGAAGTGGGCGCCTCTACCTCAAGAGATATGGGCAAGGTCATGAAAGCATGGAAACATGATGCTGCTACTGCTGACCGTAAATTGGTTAGTGATATTGTAAAGAAATTGTTAAATTAGATTATTTAAATGGTATTACACCGTGTCAATAAATTGTAATTCGTATCAAAACCCTGTCGAGTGAGCGCTGGTTTGGTATTGAGGTAGAGACAACAAGTTGAATCTCGAATCCCAATACCCACCGCCAGCCATCGCGATAATGAACTGAATTGAAAGTGTAGCCCACAGTATGAAAAAAACCCCCGCTATCCTCAAAAGCGTGCATGTTTCACATTCAAATAAGCAATTTGCAACGATTACCGAATACAAGGGCGTTCATCAAAAGCCAACTGAACAAGTCGATGGTCTGGGCGCTGGTGCTTTTACACATCGTAACCCCTTTCTGATAATAATAGTAGAAAGAGCTTTATTGGTGTTGTTTTGGATCAGCGTATTTGGACCGAAGAGTTCTCCAGCTCTGACAATAATGCAAAGGTAGATGTGAGTTGACAGGAACAGTTGTATTACAAAACGTAGGAGGCTGCGTGGGGGAAGGAACGAGCGACTAAACGCATTTTTGAGGATTCCATCTATAACTCAAACGGTAAGAGCGGTTTTCACAAATGTTCTATAAAAACTTTAAGCAGGGTGCATCAGAGATTAGGACAATGCCATCAGTGTATAGTAAACAAATTAATTGTAGGGCGAGTTGAATCGGACCGTCAAGGTGGGCGTCCGTTAAAGGCTTTGAGTCCTTAACTTTATGCTACTGCATCTGAATTGAGTTTTGAAAGTAAAAATGAGCTCTTCTGAAATACTATAGTAGTTGTAGAAACTGTATAACATTCTGCATCGAATGGTGATAATATCTTTCAAACATCTCAAAATGCTTATTTTGTCGAAGAAGATTAGTTTTTGCTTTTCGAAGTTTTGCAAAAACTGTGTGGGAAGTCCCGTTGTAACACTACGGCCATTTTGACATTAGGAATTTTTATGGAAAACGAGCCTTTGGCTCGTATCACGAAATCAACAACAGCTGAAATCTGCAAATGTCTCTTTTATGTGGTAGTGCTTTTTGATTTAAAAGCATCAATTGCCCTCATGATGAAGCCGTATTTTGCAGACAAAGACATTTAAGAGTCCAATATTCGTTTTCTGTTTCGATTCGTTAATTCTGAAAGAAAATCGACCTGTTTGATCTAATTTATTTCCCTAAAAAAAAAAGACCTGTTTGATCTATTTTGCAGCAACTGACTATATAAAGTGTGATTAGAACCCAAAGCGTTCTTAAGTTTTCTTGAAGTAGTTTTTAAGGAGTATCCAATGGTGCAAAGAGAAACAGGTGCCTTGAATAAGCCAATTGAGCAATTTCGGAAAACAGTGAACAAGGATATTGGCCAAAATGCCAAAAAATTACATATAAAGGTCTCACAAACAAAGTTCTAGGGGCTGCTTTGAATCAAGAAAAACTTTTTGATTCAATACATACCTTAGTAGAAGTCTTCATTTTTGCCTTCGAAAACGCGATCGTTTGATTTTCCATGAATTTTTAGCTTTATTAGATATTAATTAGAAATAAAGTAAATGCATCAAGGAATGGACAAGTGTACGTAAACAAAGTGACGTGCCATATATAAACTATTTAGAACTTCCTAAGATTTAACAATCTTATCAATTCAGCGCTGATTTGACGACATATTAGGTTGGGGTCGAAAGGGATGTAGTTGAAAAGCTGTTGAAAATGGTTTTTTCAGATTATACGCATAATAGTGGCGAAGAAATCATATATAGTGAACTGCATATCGTAGCTGTAGATGAGGTAGCGGCCTAATTTAAGAAGCATAATATTTTTGTAGACGAGGTGGAGATCAGCGGATTTAGGATATCCGAGGAACTCATTGAATGTGGAGTTCCATACATCGATCTTATGGGCGCAGCTGATCAAAAGATGTTTGGCATCTTCAACTTCATTGCAAACACCTATAGAAACCGTTTCTTTAATGGAGCTAAAATACTTGAAGATGATATCCTTGTTAAAATTTGGGTTATCGTTGATCAAGTGATTAATTCATACGAGCTGCAAGCCAAAAGGTAATTGAAAACGACGTTCTGTTGGCACTCATTTATTCAAATATCTAACCTTTATAATTCTATAAAAGAAGCGAGCCCTGTTCCATTTCATCGACTGCTAGAAGAAATAGAGACCACACCACTGAAGAAATGCAACGAAAAAAAGTCGGAAGAAAAAGCGATTTGATAATATGCAATGATAGCGGATTGGAACTTGGTTGTGGCGAAGCAGGATTAGATGGTGAAGAATTTGGCACCAAGGTTATTGCTGAATCTAGCCTTAAAACACCAAAACTCATGCATGATATGTTTGTCAGATTATGCGGCTCTGTTGAAAACAAGCAAGAAATAATCAAAAAGTTACAAGTAGTTGGATTAGTCTTTTCTCGTAAGTGAAAAAAAAAAAAAAAGTTATGATTACAGAGGTGCTTGAACTAACGGCTATCGCGTGTCTTTAGGCTTTAGTATGCGTATGCTGGTCATGGACTGTCCGAATGGATATATTCGCAGATTAAGAGGTACAACAACAGCTATCTTTAGTGGCAATGAAGAATACCTTGGTAGTGACTTTCGTAAAGCTTACCAATTGATCTGGAAGGCCAAGGTAAAGATCTTATCGTATTTTATTCATCAAGTAGATAACTAACTGGTGAACCTGTATTGTAGGAAGTATGCAAGGAAACAGAAATCAACTTTGAGTTTTATGATGATTCTGATGATGATAAGGTTTACCTCCCTGACTCTTTACGCTCTCCTCAGCGACATTGATTTCCTACCCCTTATTTCAGCTATTTTATATCCGAGTACTTGAATAACAGTTTTTTAATTTATTCTAATATTTGTTTATGTATTTTATCTGTAATCAACGCATTCATAAATGAGTAAATCATACTGAAAGTTGAGCAAATTCCTTTGAATCTCTCAAAATTGGATGAAGTCTAATTAAAAAAGGCGATTTTGCTGGCTGTATTTTTCCTTTATGTTAAAAAGTACACATGTTGATGTACTGTATAAGCACATAGTTTTATCTGAGGTGCCCATGTATTTTTAAAGCCTTCCACTAAAAATCTCGACCCCTCGAAAGCCAACTAGCTGGAATGGAATTAGCAAATCCAAGCAAAGCGCTTGCAAATCAAATTCGTAATATCTTGTAAATTATATACTATGTTCTATTCAATAAATGCTCTGTTTTATTACGATGATTGGCATCCTCGCATAGAAAGAAGATCGATTTTTAACGAAGCATAGCGTAGGTGCAAAAATCATCATAGCGAGCGGGGCGAACAGCTCGTACCTAACCATTAACAAAATAAAAAGCAATTACATTTTACAGTTTATTG
>DF836575.1:36104-46377 GCA_000950595.1 Mucor ambiguus
ATTTTTGACATTTGGGCCAAAAACCACATTTAGTATTTTCTAAAATTGCTCAATCAGCTTATTCGAAACACCCATTTGTCTTTGCATCATTGGATACGCCTTGAAAAGTACTCCAAGGAAGCTTAAGAACGCTTTGGGTTCTCATCGCACTTTATATAGTCAAACTCCAAAGAATAGATCGAACAGGTCGAGTTTAGATCAGAATTAACGAATCAAAGCAGAAAAGTAGAATCGAATGTTAAACATTTTTGGCTGCTGCAAAATACGGCTTTATGAGGTCAATTGATGTTTCCAAAAGCTATTAAAGAATTGACGAGAATCTCATTCATGCCAGCCTATAACTTACTTCATTCTAATAGTACCTAGTACCATTGTTTTAAATATATAATATCACAGATAATTGCGCCCGACGCTTGGTTATTGTCATTCTACAATAACCTACGCAGAGCAATTAATAAAAACCTTTAAAAAAAAAGCTATTTAACAGGGTACTGTGAATCAAAAAGTACCACTACATAGCGAGACATTTGAAGATTTTAACTACTGTATGTTAATTTGGTGATATAAGCCAAAGGCTTGCAGCAGCGCGAGCCGCCTCTACATAGGTTGGTCTCCACCGAAGCGAAGCGTAGTAGGCCAGAAACCCACCCAAAGCGGGGAAAGGCTTGTATTCTATAGTAGAAATCTTCATTTTTAATGTTAAAAACGCGATAGTTTGTTTTTCGATGAAAACTGTGATATATGTCAGGTGATCTATGGTCATATAGCATCACTGCATTATGCATGTTGCCTAGTATGTCAACATGCCCGTTTCTTATTATATATTACTGTCCGTATCTATAACTTATTCATATATCCGTAGCCATTTCAAATAGTATAAATACCCCATCATATGTTATTCAATAAACATTATCTATCTATAAAATATCACTTACACATATTACAAAAACCACAGGGGCTTTATTTATGGTTTGGAGTCGATTTTCGACCTTCAAAAGAGTTGAGCAAAAGCGCCAGCAAGGTAGTGTTAAATCAGAGCAATTGTATGGTGATGCTCTGAGAGCTAAACCGGCTTTTAACTGTAGAAATCACGACTTGCATGTATCCAAATTTCGCTGTGATTTGCATGCTTTTGAGTGTTGAGAGGTATTGCTAGCATACTACGTGCTTATATATGAATTGATTTCGTTGATACAAGTGTAGAGCATTCTAGAAGAATCTGCTTTAAAAGTACTGACTACTTGTAGAGGTATTTTATGCAACAAAGGAAAGCTGCAACATGAACTTTCAATGTCTAGCATAGTATGACGCATCCTGTCATCGCAATAACATCTTTTGCTCCACTTGTAATCTCTTGTAGGAATGCACACCAGATATCTGAAGTGCGTAAGCCAATGCAAACAGCTCACAAGAGTTCTTTAATAGCAGCATGCTTTTCTTAGCTGCCACTAGACAACGGATATGTCAAATATCGCATGACAAAGAAGCTTCAACCTGTATTCAGCTGCCGCCTTATGCCGCTGCTGCGAAATGCGCAGGAAATATTCTGTCATTCTTTCACCCAAGAAGTGACCTGACAAAGCCCCACATCTCGTCCAAGAAATGAGATGATTTCCCAATGGTCTCTTGTCAAAATTGCTTGTTTTGGTTTAGAATCACCCTTGGCCAACTGTCTATGCCTGATTTGTCGACCTGCTAAATATGGTTGTTTGCAAGGCTCCGCAATAAAATGTTCAGGCACACATTTTGCAGATGAATGCGTTGTATAATCAATCAGATTATTGAAAAATCTGCTATTGATGTGGTATTTGTACCTTCTTTTGTTATGATCTGTAGCGAAGGTTTTAACTCTGGAAACAGAGGGACATCTTGATCCGTTACTGAATTTAAAGGCCAAGAAATTGCCTCTGCATTATTGGTTCCCTGAATTAAAGCTGGCCTGCCAAGGATTTCATTGGGGGTATATATTCTGAAAAATTTGCATAAAAACACTTGGCTATTTTACATCTTTTTTATCTCTTAAAATACTATACAATGGGCGGAGGATCTTTCTATAACCACAACATGATTAACGCTATGAATAATTATATACCATTAACTGAGCAATCGCAACATCAGCCACAACAGCAACAGCAGGCAGACGGTGAGCAGGAGCAGCGAAGACAGCAATATCAAACTAGAGTAAGTATACACTCACCGAGATGATGCACATCAAAACTAACACTTTACAGTCAACGTATGACCCATTTCTTCATCATCAGCCAAGCTGGTCATCCAACTCGACATCCGCCTCTGTCGCTTCTGTTTACCCAAGTTACGATCCTTCTGAATTTCAGTTGGACCCTATACCATTGATTGCACCTGACTTACCACCTCGACCAGCAGCCTACCGACAAACATCATCTGAATTACCATCGAGGCGTACTTCTCTATACCATCAAACACCCATCTCACAGTCAGCAATCAACGCCAACAACAACAGCAACAGCAAAGTACGATTAGTGTATACAAAGTCTGGTTTCTACCTCAAATCAACCAACCCCATGGAAGATCACAGCATTCATGGATTCTTGGCTATTTTCTCAAAATCCATGGTAAGTAGTTTTGTTGTGATGAGTACATACAGTAGAATGGCAGACTAAATTGCAAACTCAGGACAATGTGGATATTTTGATAGCGTGGATTCCAGAGTACTTGATCGAGCCACACGACATTGTCAAGTTTATCGAGTTGGACGGTGTGTTGGCTTCTGACCAAGGTTTTCCAAGCATCGATTTGAATTTCGGACAAGCAGAAACCATGACGATTGCACTCAAGAATGTGTACTCACTGTACGTTTGTCCACCATCGCCCACGACACAGGGATCCATTGTGATTACCTCTCGCTCAGGCGATGTGTTGAAGCCTTTGTGGTATTCTGCTTCAGAGCAGGCAAGCTTTCAAACGGATTCCGCCACATGGCCAGGCTATGATATCATTGATATATTGAGTGCTTTTAACCCTTTAAAGAGGTAAAATAGTTTAAATCTAGACACTGTATACATGACGACTAACTCGATTTTCTCTAGCTCAAGGGATATGCAGCATGTCCACTTGGTCGAGAATGGCACAACACCCTTTACATCACCAGCAATGACAGCATCTACGATCATGACAGTGCCAAACAACGTGCCTGAAGGCTCTGCTTCAGCAGCCGCAATAGCTGATCAACAACATGGCGATCCATCTTTATCCACATCACCAGATCCGATTGTGAAGGCACTTCGAGATGCTCGATGGACATTACTGGAACGGCTCTCAAGGATCACTCAGTATTCAAAAGATACAGCTGTGCAAGTGTTGGAGCATCCCATCGCACGACCCATCCTACCATTGCTACCACCCTCAGTACAGGGACTCAGTCGAAACTACACTGTACAAAACACATTGAATGAGTATCAAATGGCATCACAGTATCTGGCTCATTGGGGAGGAGACAACTCAAATGATCACTATTTAGCAGACGACGTGGACGGATTACTGCATGGCATGCCAGAACTGTGTGGTCCGACCCCTATACATACAAGAAGAGAGCCTGTATCACCAGAAGAGTGGGTGCTGTTCTTTGACGATGAAGGCAAGCTATGCGTGTCAGTGGATCACATCCGACAACTTGTGTTTCGAGGAGGTTTAGACGCTGATATTCGCATTGAAGCATGGAAGTTTCTCTTGGGTATCTACCCTTGGGACTCTACATTCAACGAGCGTGAAGCCATGCGTCGCAGTCGAGCAGAAGCGTATTACAACATCAAGGCAAACTGGTTTGACCATCCCGAGATTCGCAATACAAAGGACTTTCAGGATGAAAAGCATCGTATTGACAAAGACGTTCATCGTACAGATCGCTCCCAAGAAGCATTTGTGGGCGAAGACTTGCCAAACCCTGATCCTCTCATGGCGGTGGGTACCAATGCCAATTTGGAAATCATGAAGGACATCTTGGTCACGTACAATTTTCATAATACCGAATTGGGCTATGTGCAAGGTATGTCGGATTTGCTGGCTCCCTTGTTTGTTGCTATGGGTGATGAAGCGATGGCGTTCTGGGCTTTTACTGCTTTCATGGATCGCGTCCAGTCAAACTTCTTTATGGATCAATCAGGCATGCATGGACAACTCAAGACATTGGACTCTCTAATACACTTTATGGATCCTGAACTGTACAAGCGTCTGGAGGACACAGAGACATCCAATCTCTTCTTTTGCTTTAGATGGCTGTTGGTGTGGTTCAAGAGGGAGTTTGAGTGGGAGGATGTCATTCGCTTATGGGAAGTGCTTTGGACAGATCACCTGTCCGACAAGATGATCTTATTCATTGCTCTAGCTGTCATCGACGCACATAGGAAAACCATCCTAGAGGAACTCAATCAGTTTGACGAGATATTAAAGGTAAAAGATAGTTGTTTGTTGCCAAGTGAAGTAGCTTTTTATTAACAGCATTGCTATAGTACATCAACGACTTGACTGGCAATATCCCCTTGGAGCCTACCTTGGAACGAGCAGAAGTCCTGTTCTACCAATTTGAACGTAAAGTGAGAGCAATGCAGCACAAAAAGGCAATGCTTCAAGAGCAGCTGGAAATTCGCTCGGTCTGGAACAGCAGTGAAAGACCTAAAATCCAGGAACGAATCGAGAAACTGGATGTCCCTGCAAATTTGTTGACATTGCTACCACCCCCCTCTCCTCCATCAACGCCTAGTCCAACATTCAATTCTGATAAAAAGACCACAATTATGTAATAAAGATGATATTTGCTAAGCGCATTGTTTACTTTTATAATAAATCGATTAGACATCATCTAGACTTGCATTATCTGTCAAAAAACAAGTCTTGTTGTGGTACAACAGCTTTTGCCATGCGGTTGTACACCAGTCAATACGCACGGGTCTCATTTCCGAAAAGGTTGTGTTTACGAAATCGCATCTGTATTATGCTTATTATATTGAAACTGAAAGCTGTTTATTAATAATGAATGAGTGTGTATAATTTTATTAATGAAAGATGCAAAATGGTAGAGATAGCGGATAGTTTAAATAGCAGTTGAAACGGGAGCTAGCGGTCCTCCCCAAGAAGCCCAAAATGCCTCGCGACAATATAGGATACCAAGCAAAGGAGGACCGAATAACATGCACAGCCAGAAGAACGAGTTGCCTAACCAGAAACGCTTTCTAAACAAGGGCATGCGTCCAATGACGATCATGGGCAGCTGCAGCATCTGGATAAAGAACATGTACAATCTGATTTTGTGAGTGACAATGATCAGCACCAGTTCATGAAAGATGGACGACAGCAAAAAAGTAACAAAGGTAGCGTTGGTCTTTGACAGTTTGTAGGATTCAATAGACTGAGCATAGACATGTCGCAAGAGCCAGTGATGGACAGGTTTGTTCCATTTGCGGGCAAATTCATCGTAAGTAACACTGTTCCACCAGTCATCGTAAAAGTTACGGTCAGCAAATCTACATACAACACGAAACGGTTATATTCAATGACCCACAACAAACAAACAACCCTGATTCTTACCTGCTCAGTTCAGCAAATGCGTTCAAGATACATTCAAAGATGATGTAAAAGATGAATAGATAATTGATCATAAAGGGAAACAGCAGTTCAAGGATGACACGGGGTTCTGACATGTTGGGATCGTAGAGTTTAGGCAGGATCCAACGTTCTGTTGTCACATACAGCATCAAGAATGAGCCAAGTGTCGCAGTTGTCTTTTCAAACACGTACCAGACACGAATCCTATGATAAACACATGAATAAAGCAAGATCTACTGGCATCCTCTTGTCATCTTACTTGTCTGTTCTGGGATATTCCATCCAATACACTAAGCTAGGCACAAGCAAATAGTCCAAAAAATTGGCGATAGTGACATTATCTGGATAGCGAGTGTTTCCGTGCACCAATTCCCCCTCCAAAAACGCAATCTCTGACTCCATGTGCTGTATCTTTTCTGCAGTTGCGTGTTCGTTGTCCTCCTTGCTGGCTGCGATCACTTTGGGCAATTCGGCCTTGAGCTGACGCAAACGTCTCAGTTTGACAGAGAGATCGCCGTTCAATGCCGTGTACGAGTGTGTTTTCATCATCATGACAATGGTGTGCATCGTAAAGAATCCAGACTGCACCCAAGGCCAGTTTCTCCAAAACGTCCAGTAAATGTTGACAAACAAGAAAACTGCTTGACACGTATGTTGGATGACCACGCCAACTGTTTCGTACGGCAAGACGCCCCACATCAATAGCTTTGAAAAGAGTACACTAAATAAGGTCATTGATACCATGGTTAAATCCGATATTAAAAGAGCCAGACCATCTTCAGAGATCAGCCGGTAAAATCCTAAACTCAGTAGGATGCCTTCTTGTTCGTAGCATCGCACGATGGACTGTATAACGTACATGCCCATAGCGATCCAGAAAAGGGTGTAGAAGCCACGAAATGCGCCGTTGGAACTGTCCGTGTTGGATAGATCAAATTGAGTTAACCTTGCTTTGAAATGCAGTGGTCTTTGTTTCGCCAGCTTGAACTGGAGCTGTGATGTGTTCTTGTTGACGACAGGCGGCGATGGGTGGCTGCTCTTGGAGTCACTTGTCACCAGCACAGGTGCTGTGGATGTTCGAGCAATGGAAGGTGGTAGTGTCATTTTCTTAAAGTGTTGAAAAGCGACAAAGAAAAAAGATAATAGGGAGAAAAATACCAAGGAATACTTGATTGTTTGCTTTTATAGTTGTCATTCATGATCGGATAAATATTCTGCACTTTGTCTGGTTACACTTCATGACGTTATCTTGTGCTTTCTTCCAGGCTTGTGGATGTATGGTGTTGAGTGGGGTAAATCCCATCAAGGGGTACAAATGTGACAACCTTGACCTTTTATACGTCATGTTTCAACGCATCATTGTGGATCTGAGCCTGGTTGTATGCAGTATCAGTGCTGATAGATGGGCCCTATTTATCCCCACTCAAGCTATTCTTATGAGGAACTGCATGTATTGCATCCTAAAGGATAGGTTTGGTTCCTACTGCATTGAAACGCAGATTCAAACTAGAGCTCACTGGCACATGGGAAATGTTGAAATGCGGCATGAATAATTGATGCCATTATCATTACGACATTTTTCAGCATTGATGATTGGAGCAACACAGCCATAGCTGTTCAGGTCAAGAATTTCTTGATCTGATGAGTAAAAGTTCAATGCATTGTTTTGGCTTTTTATTAGTAAACATTGGGCTTATTATGCTGACTTTCAAGACGATCAACGACTAATCAAAGCGATCCAATTTGTCCAACACCTTTGCCTACTATCAATCTAGCTTCAGAGCTATCTACCCTTTCACCAGTCGCAGCAGGGTAACCATCGACGGTCAGCAGAGCTACTTGATCTACTGCATTTTCTGGCTCTCTCACAGAAATGCCAACAGTTTTAACCTTGCTTGTCCCTCTAAATTCAACAGAATAATTTAACATGAGCAAGAGTTACGCACGCAGATCTTTGCTGTACCAGAGAATATATCTCACAGTGAGCCGGCCGGCCTATAGTACCGAAAACAAAATAAACAGAGGAACAGCTGTAATAATTCACCGTGTAGGTGCCTTTACAGCATTGGCTACCAAAGCCTTGATCAAAGCAAAATCCGAGTAGCCTCCATTTTCCCATTGCACCGTCATAGATACCATGCGCACGAGTTGATCAATTGGCTATTAGTTTATATAGAGAGAATCGGATTATTTTATTAGTTGATCGTTCTTGTCACCAGAGAGACTGACAGTGAAAGGGCCTTCCTTTGGATCGTCCATTTACAACATTTTGCTCTCATAAGCTACCAAGCGTTCGTTCTATCGGGTAAGTTACCCTCAACATCAAGAGCGAGAAGCATAGCATAGTCAATCATGATTCTGTCACCAATTTAAGAGGAGAGCCACTTAAATGTGCGTAAACCATGTCTATCTTATAGTTGCTCTATGAGCTTCTGTTCAATACCTGTACTACTCTAATGTTTCCACGCTCGCTCGTAATTTTTGTAGTATTGCGTTGTAAGGCACATCAATGAAGTTGTTGGCAACATTAGGTTTAACCTCACTGGAGCAATCGAAAGGTAGTCTATCAGTTTTCTCATAGTCGTACAGCATCATATTCCCGTTGATGGATGTGTTGTATTATGATTGAAAATACAACTAAGCTTGAAGCTAACGAGCCAGCTGCGATCATTGTAGACCGCTATATGGTATTGTGCACATTCAACAAGCTTGCTTTTCCATTCAAGATGGCAAGAATTCGGTAAATGAGAATTGCTACTACTGTTGGAATCATGATTTGTAATGAAAAAGATGTCGTTATCAAGTTGGCATTACCGCATTTGTATATTCTAGAGTGATGTGCACTATTTAACTATATAGATCATGCATTTCGCTCAGCCTCTTTGTCTGAGTAGCCCAAAAAACAAAGGCTGTTGACATGCACATGTATCCAGTACGTAAATAGATGCTGTAATAATGTCGATGTGGGTGTAAATACCTGACACTTCAAAATAGGGCGTCTAATAATTTGCATCAAGCAGATGCTGGTTGTGCTGCTGCACTTGGAACAGGGTAAAGTGACCTAAACTCTAGGCACATTGAGTTTATAAATAGCTTCTCAGCAATGCTAACAGAAATCTTGCATAGTAACCCGTTTATACACACATATTAAGCTGCAGTAATAGTTGCTTCAGACATACTCGCAAATCAATCAAAATGTACAGGCATATAAACTTGCTAACCATCTTCCCCCGGCTAATGTTCAAACGTAACTGATCAGATTAAGTATTTGAAGTTTATGGCATTCATCTGATGATTGCAAAATTTGGCTGATTATTAGGCACATTGCTGATCATTACACTTTAAAAGCCTTTAAGAATTGATTTATTACTACGGATAACATTTTATACAAAATCATCATTGCTTAATCAATCATAACTTTCTCACAATAAAAGAGTCAATGCATTGAGTTTTGTATAATATCTCGATATCCATTATAAGGAATCCGATTCTCGGCTCAGCAAAGATAATGCCATGTAAAGCACATTGTTGTTAAGGATCTTATAAGCACAAAATTCCACAAACACCTATATATAGCTCTATTGCTGGCCATTTTATCATGACATAAAAATTGAGTAACGGTGGTGTGAATCATGATCCCATTATCGCTGACGTCGTGAACTCTAGCAAGACGCTAACCACTCAACAAACCTATGCTCAGCCAAATTTTGAAGCGAGTAGTGTAATGGGCATATATACTGTACTATTTACGAGCGGTTATTAATAATAAAGCAGTAGACAAGATGTTGGCGCACCTTGTAGTCAAAACCGTTTGATCATGCCTTACCTCGTTACCGCCCATCAAAGGGCCAGAATTGTGCTGCACACTTTGCCACTAAGCTAAGTGAATACTGTATAAAGTGGTGCAAAATAGGCTTGTCTCAATACAACTTGCAATATGCCTATTAATGGTAGTAGTACCGGTCGATGCACATGTCAACCCTGCATAAACTTATCACGGCTATTAGTGCGCCTTTATTTTGGCTCGCTTTGAGAAAATTTGCAAGGAAGCGTATATTTGAAGCACCTAAATCATTACAACATAATATATTTAAGACTGACCTATTAAATGATTGTTGTTTTGTGCAAATTGGTTGCGTATTGGGTGAAATATAGCCAAAAAATGACATGTTGGAATTCCATCTATTTTGGCCAGAATCTCCCTGTGTTAGTAAGGGAAAAAATTGATGACGATCTTTCAGAAACTATAAAATTGTTAGTTTCTGTTGATAGAATTATGCTAGAGCTTCAAACTAAAATTCATTCAATAGAAAATCATTTGCTCTACAAGATTAATTAAAGTCAAATACAAATTTGTGATGAAAGAAACCGAGTAATCCTTCAAAAACAGCTAAAATACCCCTATCAACAATCTCCTGATCCACTGAACCAAGACACATGATAGGGGTACCGTTGGATTCGTCTTTAAATATCATGCCGTATTCATATAATCTCGATGGGATGGTTACTATCTACAATTGCTAGATTTTCAGCACAAAACGTTTGGGAATGATCCATGGATGCTCATTCAAAACAGTAAAAACCAAAACTCCGGTGACGTCGTTTTTTTGTCACTGTGGAATACATCCACTATTCAATCTGTATTCGACTAGTCTATCTAGTTGCCTAAATTGGATATAAACTATATGTGCAC
>DF836573.1:25961-40240 GCA_000950595.1 Mucor ambiguus
GGATTTACTAAACTAGCTCGCAAACTTGATAGATCAAATATACAACATGTACGTTAAATGATTTCACAAAAAAAAGCTGTATATAACTTTATTTTATTTTGTGTTTGAACGAACTAAAGATCCAGGAATTGAGTAAAAAAAGAGAGAGAAGAGTATATATACACATTTGCTGTAGCTCAGAGCGTTAGTCATGATAGTGAGCAATAGGTGATGTTATTGCAATATCTGACAAATGTTGTTGATGTTTTGATTCAAGTAGTTATCTATGCAAGAGTACTGGCCATAAGGGTCGATTTGAGTAAACTTGATGGTCTTGGATGAGCTATCGTCATAGCGAAGTTTAATGTAACCTTGACAGTTTGAGGTGTAATGTTTCTTATTGAGGTGTGTAGCAGGGCATAGTTGACAAATTTGAGTGTGTTTGTTATTCCTTTGATTTTATATGAGTAAAGATAGTATCACTTATGACGGCCATCATGAGTGTGATTGAATACACCGTAATCAAGGGTGATTCATTCACACTATGTGCGAAATAAGGATGCATCTTTACTATAGTATTTTTGAATGATTGTTCAGCGCTTTTTTAATAGATGCAAATAGCATGAATTTGGATGAATGGTATTTGATGGATTTGGAAATCCAATGAAATTCCCTTTGAGGTGGCTATTTCATTACAATATAGATGTATGATGGATTTCGATCCACAGATTCATCAGCAATTTTGGTCTATTATTAGATTGCTATTCTGTTAAACGAGACCAAGAACTTAGGGTAGTAGCAGTGATCGATCTTCTACTTTGCGGCAGCTTGTTTGAACATTTATGCCGGTAAATGTCAAATGGTGTGAATGAAATTCCATGACTATATCGCTTGTTAAAAATAACATCTTCTAGGAAATTCTAATATGTGAGTCAAATCAAGCAGCACAATATTCTCATCTAGCGGGGTATCTTTTATATACCCCCCTCCCCCATCTCATTTAGACATCTTCCTTCTCTCTTTTGCACTACAAAAACAACCAACTGAAAGGGCAAAATGACTACTTCAATCACCCTCCCCTCTGCTTCTGACTTCCATCTTCATCTTCGTCAAGGAGATATGATGCGCATGGTCACTCCTAAGGTTGAAGAAGGCGGTGTCTCTCTTGCTTACATTATGGTAAGAATGGGCATTCAAGCTGTTGTGCCAAATCACTAAACACATTCTAATAACAGCCCAACTTGCAACCTCCCATTAAAAACACTGAACAAGCCATGGCATATAAGGCAGAGTTGGAGGCTCTTGCTCCCAATGTCACCTTCTACATGACTCTCTTCTTGTCTCCTGAACTTACACCCGAGGAAGTTCGTAAAGCTGCCAAGGCGGGTGTTGCAGGTGTCAAATCATATCCTCGTGGTGTCACCACCAACAGTGACAATGGTATTGAAAACTATGAAGTGTATTACCCCGTTTTCAAGGCCATGGAAGAAGAGGGTCTTGTACTGAACTTGCATGGTGAGTGTCCTAGCGATAACAACAAGGACATTTGTGTTATGAACGCTGAAGAAAAGTTCTTGCCTGAGCTCGAAAAGCTTCACAATGCTTTCCCCAACTTGAAGATCGTCTTGGAACACGCTACCTCCAAGGCTGCTGTTGATATGGTCAAGCGTTTAGGTGATAGTGTTGGTTGTAGTATCACTGTTCACCATCTTCAATTGATCGTGGATGATTGGGCTGGTCAAGCTCATCACTTTTGTAAGCCTGTTGCTAAATACCCTCATGATCGTGAAGCTTTAAGAGACGTCGTCAAGTCAGGACATCCTCGTTTCTTCTTGGGTACTGATTCTGCCCCTCATCCTATCGCTGCTAAGGAAGGTGCTCGTTCCAATGCTGGCGTCTTTACCACACCTCTTGTTCTTCCTTACCTTGCCAAGATCTTTGAAGAGATTGGTTGTCTGGAGCGCCTTGAAAACTTTGCTTGTCATTTTGGTAAAAAGTTCTATGGTCTTTCTCAGAAGCCTGGATTTGAGGATAGAAAGGTTACTTTGGTCAAGGAAGCCAACGTTGTTGTCCCTCAAGAGTACCAAATCTCTGCTTCCAATGCTGAATTAGGTACTGTTGTGCCTTTCTATGCCAACAGAGATATTGGTTGGAAGATTGCTACCAACTTTGTTTAAGCGCATGTTATGTATGAATAAATCAAAAACCTTGTAAATGAACAGTGTACGCCAGATTTTCAACCGCTTTCTTAATTATATTCCAGCCAAATAGTTTATTTACATGTAATAGAATCATCTAGAGTAGCAGGGTTCTCTTCTTTTTCAGATGGACACCCAGGGATTGGTCATCCACTTCATCTTCATGATCCTCCATACCATTGACCTCCTTTTTGTGGCTGTAGTATTTCATAAATGCATCCATATCCTGCTCGAAACGTTGATTCTCGATACTTTGGCGAATAGAGGTCATGAACTTTTCCAATTGATACACATTGTGGCTCATCAGTAAAAGAGGTGCCAACATTTCATGTGCATTGAGCAAGTGATGGATATAGGCTTTGGTATGAGGTCGAGAACATGCTTCACATCCACACGTTGTATCAAGAGGTTCGAATGTATGAGCCAACTGGCTGTCCCAGAGATTGATCGTTTTGGGTTGTTCTGTTGATCCAACAGTGTCTTTGAGTTCCTCGCCAAATTTGAATGAAATAGCACGGCCCTTTTCTGTCACCTTGTATGCATATGTTCCATCAAACAAATCGATTCCGTTTGCAACACCCAGCAAGATGCTTTCAGGGGATGCTAAACCATACGCAATTCTGGGCTTATCCTTGGGTAAATTGTCAGTCGATGCCTTGACCTGCTTACTCAATTGATCCTTATCCAAACCGAGCACATTCACAATAAATCCTGTGCGTTTCAGGTAAATAAACGAGTCCATTTACATGATCCAGCACGCCCTACCTTGTACGTCCCTCTCAGCAGTTTCCTTGGCAGAACGAGCACGCTCCTCAACATCAGTGTGACCCATGACAGGAGCAAAGACTGGAATCTCTAATTCCTATGGTGATTATCTAGTTAAAAAAAAGGGGTCAGATCAAAATGCAATCATCAATTGTACCTTTGATTTCTTCAAATTTTCATCCAGCCAACGTAATGATCTATCGACTGATTTCTTGATGCGTTTTGTCTTTGCATCCAAATCAGTAATTGTATCAGCCATAGAAGCTACTACATCAGGACGATAAACGCTCATTGCTTCAGCCCAGTTGTCAGGAGTCACTTGACGAACACCACCATGAGTCTCAACAGAAAGATACTTGTCAGTGTTGAATGAGATGGGCGATAATCTCAGAGGATCACGAACATCACAGTAAATCAGAGCCTCCTAGTATTTCAAATATCAGTGATTTGACGATCAGAGCACTGCAAGCAAGATGAATTTTACCTCGAGATTGATGTATTTATGGATGCCATGAGGATACTTTAAAGAGGATGGCTCTCTTTGCTCTAAACTACACAACGTTGGATTTAAAAAAAAAAGCGACAAGATAAAAGTAGGTCCGTATATTTACAATTGCTCCAGAGAGATTTGCACAAGCTCGATAGGCAACAAGGACAAGTTGTCTTTGATGAGGTGAGGTACTGAACCTCGAAGCGTGTAAGTCATACATCCAGGTGTTTGGATCGTCTTATTTTTCTTTACAAATTGCAATGCCCCTCGACGAAGCAAGTTGCTTTCTGCCTGTAACTTGAAATTGACTGCACTGCTGGCCATCTTTTGCATACGTTTGGTAAAGAAAACAGGGAAAAAAATGTGTCAAGAGAAGGAGGTGGTGGCTTTTGGATTTTGAAAGAGAAATGAGAGAGTTGCCTGTAGGCTGAGTTCATTTCGAAATTTGTTGCTGTCTAGATTTGACAGGTTGCTTTAATTACCATGGCAACCATTCATTTATAAGTTTCAAAATATGCTTTATTTCTATATACATGTAGCAAATGAACAAAAGTATCGTGATATTTTTTTGTTACAGCATGTTGGAGCCCAGTGGTTTTTTTGAGCGTCTTTTGCGTAATGTTCCATTCGCTACTTTCTCTTGTCGTGTCACTCTTCTTGACCGCATTTCAGCATGACGATTACGATACGAGTCCACAGCCCGTTGAATAAGACCTCTTCTTCCAAATAGTTGGTCCTTGTTGAGCCAGCAGAGCTTCCAACCTAGTTGATTACAAGTAGTTTCGTACTCCCAACGATTCCCATCATACTCGGACTTATCAACATTGGCTCTTGGGTAAATCTTCAGCGTTGTTTAGTTATGATTACATACAAATACGCACAAAAAGTCATCCTACCGCATTTTGAATTCGGAAATCCATGGTTATATCATCTATGTTTACATTATCTACATCTGTGCGCACAGTGTATTCCTTGACTAAACGGTCATGCGAATACAAGAATGTGATGTATTCAATGCCATCAATGAATTTGGAGATGGGCTCGTGTGCGGTCAAACTAACGACAGAGGCAACGGAGGGATGTGACGACGCTCTGCGGCCATAGGTGCGCTGAGGATGATGCGAATCCGTTGTAGAGCTTCTGCGACGAGCATCTTCACCAAATGGAGGCATCTTTTTAGAATTAGAAGGTAAACTGTTACGTGCTTGAAAGTAACTCGACATTGGGGGTGTCACCATTCCACTGTTGGGTGTTGATAAGGCTGTATTTACCATTGAAGGAGGCGCAGAATTGAAACCATTAGTGACGTCTGCAAAGTTACCATGGTATGAAAAGTTGTTCATTGGGATCAAATGGCTATAGTTGTTGCTGTGCACCGGTGGTGTGTGAGGCATCATATTCATTGGAAAGTTACCATTGTCATTTCGATGATTGTTGTCATTATTCAAAAAGGAGATGTCTTGAGGATATTGTAATGGATGTGCTAACGGCTGTTGGCGTGGTGGGTGGTGTGGCTGTGATTGCATTGCCATGTTCCATGCTTCTGTTTTTATATGCATTGTCATGTCATTGGGGTTCCAATCATTCACCATAAGCGTAGAATCTAAAGGATGTGGAGTAGGAGCAGGAGGAGATGGCTCTTTTGAGTTACTCCCAGACGTAACAGTGCTGCTAGAGATGGTCGTCGTAGCAGCATTGGAAGCAAGAGGCCAAATGGCTGAATTCACAAGCGATTCAACATCTAAATCAGCAGCATTGGAAGCAGCATATAGTGAATTGTAGTCTATGCTACTATCAGCATTTGAATTTCTTCTATTACTGTTGACACTTTGTGTGACATATGATTCTTCCAAGATATCAGAGGGTCTTCTTTGCTGCTGCTGTTGTCGTAATACAATGGGATTCTCGGTATTTGGTAGAACAGACGCTTTCATTTTTTGAATATTAGATTAAATAAAGAGTTTGTGAGCGAAAGCGAGAAAAGTGAAAAAGATCAAGCCATCAGATAGAATAAGCACCGCGTTGTGTTAAAAAACAATGTCCCCCAATGCAAACCTGATTTTCGATAAAATGTGAACCATTGAAACCGGAATTCAATTATCATGAGACATGAGGTATCGATGTGCAATTGTGTGGTGTATTTTTTATCATTTACCTAGTTTCTGGTAGTGCAATGCACCGAGCTTCTGACTCGGAGGAAATGCCTTTGAACAGCTCTTAATGTGGTATTTTGAAATTTACATAGCTGCAAATCATGTCATTGTCATTTCATAGTGCCATCGACTTTCGGAGTGTATTCAATACAGACACCCAAATCTTAGTACAACTATTTATCACCGTATGGCCAATTTCGATGTTATAAATAGACTCCTGTAAACATATACGCAGGTTAAAATGGGAAAACTTATACCATTTGCAAAGTATGTCATCCCAACATGACACTGCCACAAAATAGAGTGCAACGCACCAAGACGACCAATGAGCCGTGGTACGTCATGAATTCTGGATCTCTCCCAAGAATAGATCATCCCAATTCTAATTTTATATTGTTCAAGATACACACATTGCAGCGGAGACGCTACAACAGATGAAATATCTCGCCAAGAGACAAGGTGTAACGCAAAAATTTATTACCGCTATAACGAAAAGGGTATAAATATCCACAAATGTACATTTAGATGGACCTTATATTCTTTCATTTCATTCATTTTTCTACACATCGAAAGAGAATAAAAAAAGATGCAAATCAAGACATTCGCCCTATCAGCTGCAATTGCACAAGCTGCCACTCTTACCTTAGCCGACACCTCCTCTAACTACTGGCAATCGTTCACTTCTCAAATTGATCCCAAGAACATCTCCATTCCCTCCATTGAGCAAACCTCATCCATCGACCCCACTCAAGAATGCGCCTACTATAGCCCTGATACCTCATTGTTTACATTTAATGCTTCTGAATGGCCCAGTATTTGGGACGTGGCCACTACCAATGGTATGAATGAGTCTGCCGAGTTCCTCAGCGTGTACAACTCGATTGACTGGACCAAGGCACCCAACATCTCTGTCCGTACTCTCACCGCTGAAGGCAATTTGGACACTACTGGCTATGACACTGCTACTGATCCTGATTGTTGGTGGACAGCTACCACATGTACCTCTCCCAAGATTTCTGATATCAATGACGATATTTCCAAGTGTCCTGAACCCGAGACCTGGGGTTTGACCTACGATGATGGGCCCAACTGTTCTCACAACGCCTTTTATGATTACCTCCAAGAACAAAAATTAAAGGCCTCCATGTTCTATATTGGTTCCAATGTGGTTGACTGGCCATACGGTGCTATGCGTGGTGTAGTTGATGGTCATCATATTGCAGCCCACACATGGTCTCACCCTCAAATGACTACCAAGACTAACCAAGAGGTCCTTGCTGAATTTTACTATACTCAAAAAGCTATTAAGCTCGCTACTGGTTTGACTCCTCGATACTGGCGTCCTCCTTATGGTGATATCGATGACCGTGTTCGTTGGATTGCTTCTCAATTAGGATTAACTGCTGTTATTTGGAACCTTGATACTGATGATTGGTCTGCTGGTGTTACTACTACTGTTGAAGCTGTTGAACAAAGCTATTCCGATTATATTGCTATGGGTACCAATGGTACTTTTGCCAACAGTGGTAACATTGTATTGACCCATGAAATCAACAACACAACTATGTCTTTGGCTGTCGAGAACTTGCCCAAGATCATTTCTGCTTACAAGCAAGTCATTGATGTCGCCACCTGTTACAACATTTCTCACCCTTACTTTGAAGACTATGAATGGACCAATGTCTTAAACGGCACCACCTCTTCTTCTGCCAGTGGATCTACTGCCAGTGGAGCTGCTGCCAGTGGAGCTGCTGCTAGCGCTTCTGGAGGCGCTACTACTGCTGCTGCTGCTAAAGTCAATGCTTCTACTAGCAGCGCCATGTCCGTTCTTCCCAATCTTGCCATGATTTCTGCCTTCATTGCTACCTTGTTACTTTAATCAACTATCGTCATATATCACATCTTCCCGTTATAATTTGTAGTAATAAAATATTAGATTTTTCTACGTTTAATTAGCTTTCTACTGTCCCACCTTCTATAAAGGGCTTATTTGCCTATATTTGATGATTTAAAATACTGGGTCCGCGTGCGGGTTCTAGTCTTGGTTTTCCTCCTATCACCATGAAATAAGATGTGTTTCGCATGTTTTTTAGCCTCCTTGAATTGATGTTGGGTTGATAAAAGCGGTTTAGTGCAGGCCTTATTTTAGATCGTGTAGAAATGCAATACAGAAAATACAAATAGGGTCGTATAAAGGCAATTGTTCCAAATGGAGGCATTAAAATATAGAATTACACGTGGAGTACACATCTCACTTCACCATTGATCGACATCAAGGTCGAAAAGGGGCAGCTGCACGTGTAAACAGCTTACGCAAATCACTGCTAAAAAAAACCCGCCAAGATATTACGTTACTATCAGGCAAACTCCTAGAAACTGTCTTGTTATTTTTAGATGAAAAGAGGTATTTTACTCCTGTGTGTGAAACAAACTAAACCTTAACAACTCCTATAGTTATACAAAATGGACGATCTGGTGTTTTAAATGTAGTGTGAGGTGATCAGTGACAAGATGAAAAATCAAAAGCCATGATATCTTGAAGAATTATCGCAGCAGATGTAGATTTCACTTATAGATGCCATGGTAAAATCCAATTACAATATATAGATGCCAAGATGGCACATCAGCGAAATGAGCACGCACGCTTAATTGAAAAGATTCATAAGCATTATTCATTTCACTGCAGTTGTAATGAATTTAGTTAAAAAGGCAATGGTGTTTATTTGATAGTGTAACGGTATACATAATCATATATATTGTATTTCTAAAGCGGGGAGAAAGAATGATTAGTTCAGTGGGATAATAGCCAAGAGAAAAAGAGTGCATACCAAGTTGAATTGGTATAATAAAAAGTAGATGATGAAAAGCTGGATAGTACCTCATCTTCATTACATTTGATGATGGCACCTGTGAGTCTAATTATGAGTTGGCACTTCAAGCAATCCAGGTAATAATCTTTGTCGTTTGCAGCCTGCCTATTTGCGTTGCTTTTACAACTTGACAATACAGTAAAAATGGTTAGCAATCTCCCAGTATTGGCATCTCAAAATTGAGCGTCTGTCTTTGTGAAAGCCCTTTTCAATGTAGCACTTGAAATGATTTATGTATAATTTAATTGAGCATCTTTTATTTTCAATTCGATATTGTTTGTAATCTTTAGATGTCATTTGGATGAAGCAATAGTATTTAAGACAGATAGGCTTTGTTGGACAAAATATATTGCTCCAAAGTTTCTGGCTCTCTGCCAATTAAGATGGGGATTCCTGTAGAGATGGCGGTAGTTGGAGGTACCGTTGGAATGCTAGCTGCCAAATTGTAAGCAGCACCATGAGGGAACATGCCGGTTTTCATTAACTGATCGTACTTGCTGGAAGTGCTCACTTTTTGATAACGAATGGGACGCTCCAAGATGCGAGATGTTATAATAGAGCGCTGATTCAGGGTAACAACGTCTCCAATGAGCTCATACACCATGTCACCATGTTTCTTGATATCCTCAGACAAAACAGCAGCAGCAACAGCACCAATATCGTTGGGTGAGATCCATCCTTGAGTATCGTCTGCATCCACCGCATCATACATCACACCATCAGGAGTAGGTCTCTCAAACGTTAAAAGGTTGGACATGAATCTACCTGGTCGAAGTGCCACCAATGTGCCACGATTAGGTATATTCAAGATACCTTGCTCAGCATCGCGATGCATAGCACCAACATAACCTGATCTCCAAGACTCGCTAGCTGTAATAGACGAGACGTCCACGATTTGCTTGATTCCAGCAGCATAAGCAAGCTTTGCAATGGTCACCTTTTTCTCAATAAAGTCTTCAAAGTTACTGTACAGCAAGAAAAGACGAGTATGGCCACTCAAACCTTCTTTGAGAGGAGTCAAGTCAGCGAGATCACCGTGGATGACATTGATAAGAGGGTTTTCAGAAAACAGCTCAGCCACCTTGGAGGGATTTCTTGCATACAAAGTGACAGAGATGTTTTTTGAAACGAGATCCTGTACCGTTTTGGTTCCTGCATTTCCTGTACCTCCAATGATGAACATGCGTTCAGTAATTGTGTTGGTCATTCTTGGGTTTTGTAATATGATAATTTGATAAGAGTAAAGACCAGATCAGGATTTCAACTCGATTTATATATGCATTTCGTGAGCAAATTCAACGGATGAAATCAGTGCACTACTTACCGATAACGGATCTGTTGATATCGTACAAACGCGTGGGTGGTAGCACTGGTATAAACAAAACGGATATATTTGATGCCGTGCACCCGTTGCAGTATGTGGCTTGTCATAACAGTACAAGCAAATCGGCATTGTGATTTACTCCCATTGTAACTAACTATACCTTTCTGCTCATGATTGCGGGGTATTATATCGAATCGCTCTTTGTTGATAATGAAGTGGTTCTCAATAACAGTAAAGTAAAGCTTCTCTATTTCAGCATCTTTTGAACTGAGCACTCTAATACCCTCTTTTGCTCGTATGGCTCAAAGTATTAGACGCCTTGTTGTCTTGTAATAGATCAGCTACAAGAATGGGCGAGTGGCTACTGCATGATATATATGTGACACAATAGGTGAGGCTGTAGACCGAAATGTAAATACACGTCAGTGCACGTAATAGCAAAGTAAAATGACCAGAGAAAGAAATATACATCATTTGCACATTAATAATATGGCTTGTATCAGCAAACGCCCCAAGCGTTATTTTAACCCACTGGGATGTATAACACAACTTTAATTATAATCGCACTCGACTATAGCAATTTCATATAAAGCCTGTAGATCAATCAATATTGTTTCGTTTTCCAAACGGCTTTGCTGAGGGCTTAAACATGTTTCTTGTAAAAAGTAGATATTTAAGCATTGCTCATTAACAACCCTATCAATGTTTTATCAGCTTGAATCGAATCAAGCATGGTTTATATATACATTTGTTCTCATTATGTGCTAAACGCCAGCATTTTGCTTCTTTCACTGGGCTTTTTTGAATGAATGTTCATCGTAACGGATCTGTAACTGTAAATCCAACTCTCCTACTTTATATCTTTGGAGACAGCTCATGCACATACATACCGCATACTGGCAATATCTCTCATCACTCAAAAGTACACCAAGCAAAGCGAAATCTGGATACATGCGAGCTGCGATTTCTCGTGATAGAAGCCGTTTTAGACTGCCAGAACAGCACCAAACCGTTACTCTGGACTAGCACATACTTTTTGAGACCTTTGCTTGACTTTTGTAGGATCATCAAAAATCGACTCCAAACCATGAGGTACCCCTCATACTTTTTATCAAAAATCAAACAATCACGTTTTTGACCTCCAAAATCAAGACTTTTACTATGCTACGTATCTAATCATAGCGTCTCTCTCGGTCCAAAACTACCCCTGAAATTATTTTTGTGAGACCTTGATATGTAGAATCTCGACATTTTGGCCGAAAACCTTATTTCATATTTTCAAACATAGCTCAGCAAGGTCAGTCTGAACATTAACTAAAATTGGCACCATTGGAAGTGTTTTGAAAAGTACTCCAATGAAGCTTAAGGGGCCATAGGATAATTCGTACAACCTACATAGTCGAATCTGGTAAAATAGTTGAACAAAGTCAAAATTGATCAAAATTTCGAGCGAAAAAGTCGAGCGGAGTGTTAGCTCGCTTAGGCTGGCAAGATTAATGCCATTGCAAATCAGAAAGGCGATGAATGTTCTTGAGGCTAATAAGGTAGTGATAACGAATCTAAAAGCTCTTTAGCACAGCTTGGTTGATGTACTCTTACTTTTCGGTATATTTGATATCTGATGGGTTCAATTGTTCAGAATTGCACACTCTACTCAATGCTACTATTAATCGAGTGTGAGCTTCCACAACAATTACTAGATTTGGATGTACAAGGATCCTTTGTTTGCATAATTAAACTTAATAAAGTATTTGTGATGTTTAATGAAATTCAATGGTATTCTCCATTTGTAATCATGGTTTGTACATGTACAAAAATAGCCTTTGATAATTACATATGCCAATGGGTGGCGTAAGTTTCAGTTGCCCTGATTGACCTCTTTATCAATACATTGCCCCTTAATTTCATCTGATTTATATTTGGTTCATAGTTTACCATGTTTACCATTCCTCTCTTTCTTTTTGTTTCTATTTTTTCCCTCACTTTCTTATACATAGCATGGTGTCTTCATTCATTGAAATAGCAGCCATCTATCTACTGGGAGGCGTTACCTTTATACCCATTACCTTGCTTTTGATCTACTTTGTGTTACCCGTTACCAAAACAACAGCACAAGATCAGGCACCCACTACCCACAACACTAACACTACCACTAATGCATATGCACAAAACGGCAAGAAGGGGTGGATTAGACTCACCAAGACGTACAAACCCAAGGAATCAGAATCTAATGTCGCGGTGCTCTTATCTTATGTCCAGGGTGTAGGCGTTAAACGTCAAAAAGAACATGTCTATGCTGAACTCAAATGCGGAGCCTTGTTCATCTATGAAACAAATCAAATAGACGATGAATGCAAAATCATCATTCCAGTCCATAACTACAATGTCGCCATGTACAGCCCTGATAAACAGCAACAACAAGATCATGACATGTTTAGTAAATCAACGTGGCTGAAATTAACGCCTAAACCCGACGTGATTGACATGAACAGTAGCCAAGTGCTCATACCTCATCACGATGACGGCTCCTCTTCTTCCCCCTATCTGACCACGCATAATGAGCTTTTTATCACATGTGCTCGTCCTGTGGACAAGGAGGATTGGTATTTTGGACTACTGGCAGCAACGCAGATGATGGCAGAATCGTCTTCGCATGTAGAAATGATGGACATGACACATTTTGACGCAAGTGCTATGCAGACATTGATCTCCACCGTGCAACAAGATGCGGAATACCGCGAAGTGCAATGGTTGAATGCCATCTTGGGCAGGCTCTTTCTGGGTCTCTATAGAACAGATGATATGCGTCATTTTTTACAGAACAAGATCAGCAAGAAGGCCAAGAAGATCAAGCGACCTGGTTTTCTAGGGGATATTGTCGTTCAAAGCGTTGATATTGGGGACTCGATTCCTTATGTGACACAGCCCAAGTTGCTTTCCTTGACGCCGGAGGGAGATCTTGAAGCTGAAGCTACGATCCATTATGCAGGTGGTCTCCGTGTGGTAATACAGACTGATTTCACGTGGACTTACTCGTCACTGATGAAGCCAATTCGGGTTCCGTTGGTGCTATCTGTCATGTTAAAGAAACTGTCTGGTAAATTCTTGGTCAAGGTCAAGCCTCCACCTACAAACCGCTGCTGGATTGGGTTTTATGAGATGCCAGACATGGATTGGGAGATTCAGCCTATTGTCTCTGACAAGCAAATACGCCTGTCCATGGTCACCAATGCGATTCAGTCAAAGGTTCGTGAGTTTATTGCGGAAAACATTGTCTTGCCGAATATGGATGATTTTCCATTCTGTCCCTCAGGTGGTCATGGTGGTATATTTGGAGAACGTGTACCAAAACCAAGTTCACCAAAGTCAGCAGTTCCTTCCACGCCCAACAACAGAAACATGGATGTGGATATGCTAGGCAACAAACTCAACAAGACTGTGGTGCCTCCCAAAGTAGTTGTAACACAGCAACCAGAGCAAGACATTTTGACAGTACCAGCATCGACAAAGACACCAGCACGTAGAGCAACAGTAGGCAACCTGGATGTATCCAACAGCCTAAAGGCAGATAATATGCAAAATACCAGCAGAGCCAGAGGTTATTCAAATCCGAATATACGTCGAATGAGTAGCAGCAGCAGCAGTGGTAGCAGCCACAACAGTGAGGACAGCGTGCATGAAGACACACCAACAGCTACAATCGCCTCATCGCCTATCATCGCTTCAGCCATGACGACAGGCCGAAGAATGGCGTCCAACATGGGGTTCAGAAAGAGGCAACCTACATTCACTCCAGCCACAGCACCTTCACTTGCATATGTACCATCTGAAGAAGGGGGACAAACAGAGCAGCCACCACCCAATGTTAATATCAATGTGACCATCACTACAGAGAGTGCGAGGCCTGATTCAATCTATGACACCGACACCGTATCTCTTGCCTCGTCATCTACTTCTTCCGCCGTAAAATCAGGCACCAACCTATTATCGAAATTCAGCAGTGCCAGCAAAGCAGCCAGACTCAACATCAATACCAACAAGAAGCTATACACCATGGCTGGTAGTTTATTCAACAAAAAGAAGGTATCCCAAGAAATGCGTGATGAGCGTAACAGAGAGCTGCTGGAATCTCACAATCGCAAAATGACGAACCTGTTTTTAAACAATGAGCCAGCCATTGTCACTAAGCAACAACAACAACAGCCGCCGCCTTTACCACCTAGACCTGGTATCAGCAATACCTGCTCAAGCCCATCATTTAGCTCTTCCTCTTCAGAAGATGAGGCTACCACCACAACACCTACATCAATAGAATATATACCAAAGCAGGAGGGTGTGGTAACAACGACATCTATCTTGACTCATGAATACCAAACATCAGTACAATAAAGCACCTTTTTTTTATTTCTTTCTTAAGTGCGTATTTCTCTCTTAAATGCGTATTTCTCTCTTAAATGCGTATTTCTCTCTTAAATGCGTATTTCTCTCTTAAATGCGTAT
>DF836572.1:3050-13642 GCA_000950595.1 Mucor ambiguus
TGTTGTTGAAACTGATGTTGCTGAACATTAACTATAGCAGACTTTAACAACGAGGCCATACACAGTGAATAGTAATGACTTACCTTGATTAAGCGAGTCGTTTTGCATGGAGGAGTACAAACCATTGATCCAGTCTCCGTTGTTTGTTGAGGTAGGAGTAGAATTGGCGCTATTATACACTTCTGGATCTGATAAAATTGTAAGCGAAGGAGACGCAATTTCAGTTGATGAGTCTCTTTGGTGAAGATGAGACTTTGTGCTGCTATAACCAGCATTGCTGCCGCGGCCGACATCAGATAATCTTCCAGCACCTTCAGAGCTGTTGCTAATGTTGCTGTCCTCGGAGACCTTTCTGTCTTTTTTGAGTTTACTGGTAAACGCTTTATGACCATGACATTTGTTGGCTAGCTTCACTGCACGATCTCTAACAGGGTCTTCTTCTTCATCGAACACGGAAGGGTCAATGCTGATTTCTCGAATCTTTGTCAACTGGCGCAACACGTCGTAAAGTTGAGCTGCACCTATGGATAGCTTGGAGAGGCGTTTAATAACACCGCATGCTTTAGTGAGATTTGTCTTTGCAATGTCTGATACGATGTTGTCAGGATTGGTGGCATTGTAGATGTGAATCAAAGAGGCTGTGAAGACAGGGTAGATGGCAAAGTTCCAGGACACAAGGAGAAAATCGCGATAATGCATTTTTTCGGCAATGTCTACACACCGAGTAGCTGCACTGGTGCAAATAGTTAGTGATGACTGAGATGATCTTGTCTTTTGATTGCTGTCTTTCTCAATGAATGGTCTATGAAGAAGTATCAGGAGCGTGCAGTATGACAGATACATGAGTCCTATGATCAAGCAATGACATGAGTATTCAAACTAAATGTGGTTGCTAACTATCTCATACCTGACATGGATAATAGGGGTGTTCGACCATGACTATCTAATCGACGCACATTGAAGCTGGATATTTGAAGAGCAGGTGGTAAAGCAGAGCGCCATTCAGAAAGAGCATTGTCCAGATACGTGACCACAGCATCACTGCCATGCTTTTCACTGTGCTTTTTTGCAAGAGGCGTATACAAGCCTTGTAATAATCGACCCAGTATTTCAGACAATTTCACAAGTTGTACGAATGGCTGATAAATTGGGATGTTCTCGCTTTTTGCCTTCTGTGCCACACTTTTATCCAATGAGGGGTATCGTGGACCTTCTTCATCGCTGTCTTTTGAAGGAACATCCATCACTTCTTCCCAATCAGCGCTTTCACTAGGATATGTTTCGTCGCAATCTTCGTCAAAGATAGTCTGAGGTCTTCCAGTCGAAGCAGAAGACCATTTATCCATGATATACACTGACCACCATACTCTTTTTCTTGTTTCCTTTTCAGATGTAGGGATATCCCAGCTTTCACTTTGACGATGAAGACCTAAATCTTGTGCCTATGATGAAAAGGTGGTTAAAACACATACAAAGCTATAGCTAGAATAGTGTACCAACCATACGGATTGCCTAGAGTAGCTAATTAGTAACTTGTTGAAAACAAAATGTACCTAGTCAAAAACTTACAGCTGAATTCAGTAGCCATGCACTAGTCATCTTCTCGTCTAAACTGGCTCTGTGGTTTTGAGCAATGACCATGGCTTGTACAGTTGAGATGCATGGACTATATCTGCCCTTGAGGTAGATCAATAAATTCTCAAACAACCTCTCTGACCAGCCCTCTTTTGTCTCAATTTGGTGATCCAACGGCACTTTATCACCAAACAATTTGCATGTTTCAATATATCGCACAGCGGCGCCGAATATCCCGTTCAAGAGTGGTGCGGAAGGATATTCCCCGATTTCCCCTCGATACTGTTTAAGGAAAAGCAGTTTGTTGACTACAGGCAAGCCCGGATGAATATAGGCAAAATAGCTTGATTTGGCGTGAATAAGTAGGTCGTGATCAATGGAGCAGATCAACTTACATCTTCATCAAGCTATCACTTGTCACTTTGTCTACACCAGCAACCTTGTATATCCAATCATTCAAGCTTTTGATTGTTTCTCCAGGTTTCAGCTTGCCTAGCTCCTCCAATAGTTTGTGGTTAGCGTTCTTGTCTGATGGATTGGCCTTCTCGTATAGGACTAAACTCTGTCCAAATCTTCTAATCTTAATGCCAATTTGGGATGCAATGCGAGCATCTTCAAAGTTGATTTTTTGTGCTAGAAAAGGCAATGGACTCATGTCGCCTATATAACGTGTTTGCATCCCTGTGCTCAATGACGATAATTCAACTGCTAATGGTTTTTCGGTGATGGCGCCGGTTGTGGCTGTTGTCACTTCGTTTTCGGCGACAGGGGCGGCGGCTGCGGTGATGGCAACCACTTTGTTCTCTGGTGTAACTTGCTCCGTTTGACTCATAGTCGTATTGTTTGTCTCTGCTTCCGTCGTTGTCGTTGTCGTTGAGGTTGAGGTTGAGGTTGAAGCCATACTGTCAGTCTTTATCTTCTTTGCTGGTTTGGAGTTGCTGGAAGCCAGTTTCTCATCATCAGTCAAATTCCCGAGTATCTGCTCCATTCGCTTCAATCTGTTTTCTAGCACTTCGATGTACCTGGATGCAAGCATATGTTAAAAAGGTAGATTCTGCTTTCCATGTACCACACACACACATACCCTTTTGGAGGACCACGTTTCTTGGCACTAGAGAATAATGTTCCTAATTTGAGTATCTCAAATCGTTCATTTGCAAGCATATGTAGTTACCTATCATTGTAGGTGCACTCCAGATTCGATGATTTGCAGTTTTTACATGTGTTTCCAGGTCCACTTGTGTCACATTTTATTTTTTTGCGTCTACATGCGTCACTGAGTTCGATATGTAAATATGATATTAGTAAACAAAAAGCATATGTCTTGTTTATAGCAAGCTAACCATGCTCGGCTGATACGAGTGCGTCGGTTTTCTGCTTTATCTTGCTCTGACTGCTCAAACTGTGTGCCATTCCTGCTTCTAGGATATGGATAAATGGGATATCCCATTGAAGGGTATGGACTAGGCTGCAAAGGTCGTAGGGGTAATAATGAGGGTCCGGAGGGCAATGGCTGCTGTCGTGGTTGTTGCGTATATATATCGCTTTGTCCATAATGGGGTGGTTGATGTACTTGTTGTGGGGATGGCTGTTGCTGTTGTGTCGGATGTAATGAGGGCGGCGGAAATGACGCTTGATTGTTGTGCCAATTAGAGGGACCTGCCATCTCTATATTTCAATTACAAAATGAGAGTGAGGAAGAGAGAAAGAGAAAAGATGATGGTCTTGTGCAGAAAATTTTTTGATCAAAGTATAAAAATGAAAAATTTCAACAAGCGGGTTCTATGAAATCCCATTGGCGGGTAAAAACGATAGGCATCAGAAGGCGCATATGTCATAATTCAAAGTCGTATACCCCACTCTAGCATAATGGAGTCTTGGTAAGACTCATGCAAAATGTGTTGAGTAATTCCATTGTCTTTCAGCTTGAGATCCAACGAAAATGAAGGCAAGAATTCATGTAACCTACGCTCTCGCTGAGCTGTATTCGACTGGCTAGATCTCTCTGTCTTTGGATCAAGTCAGCAGAAAAGTTGAGCCGCAAGGCATGGCATTACCAAATACACACCACGATCAATATTGGTCATTTCGAATGGCTGCTGTCCTTCATAATGAGATGAAGCAGTCGACTAGTACACACTATTTCTCACGTTAAGTCGCAAATCGTGTCTACATCAAGCGACAAACTAACATTGCATTGCTTCCATGGCAAAATGCTGGCCGAGGCAAAGCAGGCGGAATTACAAGTCGAGATGGACATCCCAAGTCTTTGAGCCCCCACCAAGTAATGATAACGTACTTTGGCCTTGTCACTTGTTACTCATCATTCGCAGCAATATGCTTACTGTCGCCTGTTCTTCTAATGCTTATGCAAGTGCGATCCTTGTATTCAACACTTGCTAGCATCAATCATCAGAATGATTGGATCAGCAGGCAAAAATGAATCTCCCCAACGCAGAGAGACTTTTTTCTTTTTATTTGGTTTTTTCCTTTCACTATAACCTGAAAATGACACCTGAAGAAGTTGTCTTACAACTCAAGAAAAACGGTACATTTGACGATTTAAGAAAGCGGCTACTGACAGAATTTCAGAATGGCGTAAGTTGGTTCATCGTTTGCTGTGTGCAATACAATAAATTGATTCGAGTGATAGGGGGAGGGCCAAAAATTTTTAGGCAAACTAGAACTGTTCATGGAAGACATGGTGGCTCGTAATCCTTCACTCGTCGAGAAAGACTCATTATTCTTTCATGATCAAGTATCTGTTGAATTAGAAAAGTAAGTGCAAGTGGCATGCTGCAACTGTCAATTCTAAATCTTTACTAGAGCTGGTGTCTACAACGCTGTCAGACAAGATGTTTTGGCCACACTGAAAGAAGAGTACTACCAACAACGAGTGGACAAAGAGATTCAAACTGTCAATCAGAAAGAAGAAAACAACTAGATGCATCTATACGTACATATACCCCTTTTAAACGAATAAATGGATAATGAGTAAATCTAATTCATTGCAATTCTATATTGCATTTGATCATGGCCGAAATATTGCAGCAGTCGAACAAATTACATTGATAGGCTGAATGGACTTGGCCGAATACACCTGAATATGCACAGAAGCACTGAAAGATATAGGCAACTTCTAGGCTAGTACAAGTTGTGCTTTTTTGCGACGAAAACCTTGGTATTGTAAATTCAAAGGATTTTGATGAGGTACCTCTCATGCCACATTGTCGAAAACCTTGGCTCTGAAAGATCAAGGGTAATGTATCAGAAAGCATCTATGGATTAGAGGGTATCCTTTGGTATGCTTGAGAGCATTGTGTACGACCAAATAGGTGTAAAGTATGCGATTTGTGATGAAACAGAAGCAATTAAGGGCCATATAGTCAGGTTTGGAGCATCAGCTTTCTCTTACGTCTGTATCATGTAAATGCTGAAACAATGCACTGAAGACCACATGTCCGTCATAAAACCTATATAGCGTGCTCAGTGTTGTAATAATCGCCACCCAGCTCTAAAGACAGGAGAACCTTATTTGCACGATACAGAATTGAAGACGTATATAGTTACCCAACTCTGCTTCACCATGGGATTATGCGAAATGTTCTTTAGGTACAAGTATTACACGCATGTAACGAAACGATACTTACAAAGTAGCTCAATATGATCCTAATTACTTAAGGCCAGCTTCAAGCAAGCGCTGAATTGCGAAATAGATCATGCCTCGGGTTTTTTCCTTATTTGAAGGGGTGTGTGAGTGTTGAACCCAACAACCTTTTTTTCCTCCTGTTCCTAACATAAATCCCGCGCTTCTCTTTCCAACACACACTCACATACAAGTAACTACACTGTATGGCTACGATAAACAAACTAGCAGATGATTGTTTGGAGCTCATTTTCATTCATAGTGATGGCAATCCTTGGACACTAGCAACTATTTCAAAGGTGTGTCGGCGATGGTATCATATCGCTCTTAGACCCTCAGTGGTAAGTCTATGGAAAACTGGTATTCATGCTAGGCCATATCCTGACTTCAAGACAGTGGCGTACGCTCAAAATCAGTCTTCCTTACAAGCACACGGCTTACGTCGAATTCCTCTCCTCTGAATACACTAAACAACACCTGGCGTCTGTAAAGCATCTGCTTGTATCAAAACCAACCGAAACTCGACACAGCCATCCAAAATCACTGCCTTTGGAAGCACTGAAGCATGTCACACACTTGGAGACATTCAGCCTCTGTTTAGCGGAAATAGGTCATTTATCCCAGCAATTCAAGCTGATAACGTCTGGTATTGAGTCAATTACATGCAATAATATTGAGACTTGGTGCGACACAAGACAGTTCAGTACAGATTTATTCTCGTTGCACCCCCATTTACATCAAGTTTGCTTTCATTTCAACGAAGATGGACATTCAGGGTTTGCATCGATTCATAATGCACCAGAATCAGTAACACCTGCTCTGAACGACATTAGATCATTGGTGCTAACAAGTGTGCGAGATGATGAGGATATGGATCAGCATGAAGTATTGGAAAGGATACAGATAGTAGAGACAAACATGGACGAAGTATTTTCGCAAGAGCAGATACAACAAGTGCAGCAACAAAAGGCGGGTCTACTACAGATTTGGGAGGATGTCGAGCAGAGATTACTAAGAAAATACAGCTACCTCACGAGTATAAGACATTTGGAGCATCTGGATTTTGGATTTTGCTATGCTTGGACGCCTGCCATGTGGAGAAACTTTCGCTGTTTGGCTGAATACAACCCTCATTTGAAGTATGTGGGACTACATGGCTGGGATCAGCTGGGCAAGTTGGGTAAATTTGCTAGTAGTAGCTCAACATTCCAACCTATACGTGCTGATGCAGAAGCTGCCATGGCTGAATGCTTCAATGCGATGCCGAATTTGACGACTTTGAAACTTGTTGATTTTGCCATTGGACCTGGACTGTTCACAGCTGGTAGACATATCGCCAAGTCCATCTGCCGTATGGATGTCATATTCTCGAGATACTTTCTAAAGTACCTGAGCGAGCAGGCTGATATTTGGCATCTAATGGGACCGATCAAGGAGTTCGTGCAACTATCATTTGCTGAAAAATGCCTGCAGGATGACACAAGCTTCTGCAATATATTTCTTCACCCTGATCTGATGGATAGGGTCAATAACAGCCTATTTTTCAAAGAAAAGTCTCTCGCTGACCTCATACAGAATGCTGTAAACGGAAAGAATGTCAAGGTGAAATTGACTGAATACACTCCTTGAGGGTATTTGATACAGCGGTTTGCGTTACATATTGCAGTTGGTAGTAGTCATCATGGAGATCAATTTGTTACTAATAAAATGCTCAAAAGTTAGCTGTTGGATTCAGCCGTCAAAACTGCATTAACCAGTCAGAATACTGTCATTTTTGTTTCACTTTAGAATATTCATGACATGAAAAAAAAAAGAATAACATCACAGAAACACCTTTTCCGTTGCATCATGTCTCTGCCTACTTTACCTAATGAGATATTTCACCAAGTATCTACCCGCCTTCCTCATCAAGATCGTAAAGAATGCATGTGTGTCTGCCAGTCATGGTTACATCGATTCCAGCCTATTGTGTTACAACATATACTCATCTCCAACCGCCATCAACTCAAGCAGTTTATAGCCAAACTAGCAGAGACAGCCAATTCAAATCAGCCGTTAGGTTTACTAATACGTCGACTAGCTTTGCGTCCACACGTTGGTATGAGCAACAAGGAGTTTCATCTCTTGCCCATCTACTGTCCGTATCTCGAGTATTTTGACTTTAATCCAGTGTTATGGCGCTATTTCGCATACACAACTCATGTAGCGCAATGGAGATATTTAGCTCGGTTTCCCTGCATGGAGAGACTAAGGCTGACACTTCCGATTTTACGGGCTATAGGCTCAAATATTACACATCTGGAAATGAGCAGTGTGATGGTGGATGAATTAGCTGATACCAACATGTCCATCATTTCTCTGCTGAAATATACACCCAAGCTCGCCTCACTCAAGCTCTCAAACGGCATCATGGTGTCACAAAACATCTCCATAACAGAATTCGAATCTATCCACTCATTTTGCCCTTATATCGAGACATTGCACCTTGACTCGTTCAACTCTCACTTGATGACCAAAGATGGATACTTGGTGAATATAGAGACTTTACCCACAGCATCCCATTTGAAGAATCTGCGACTGAATATGTCAATCAACAGTGAGGACTTTCTGCATTACTGGGCACACAAATATCCTTTCATTCATACACTGGATATTCAACTTCGATTATTAGAGCCTGAATACTATCATGAAGCAGTGCAGCCAGAGAATTCTGGCATGAAGGAATCCTTTGCTGTCATGGCAACAAGCTTTCGGCACCTCAAACGACTGAAGGCTCGATTTGATGAAAAGTATTTTCCCTGCGACGTTTTCTTGAACGGCATCAATAGTATCCCTACACAAATGGAGCAAGTATTCATCCACTTTTTCAACTTTGATTATCATCGACGAAGTGCAAGGAACTTCAAGCTGCTGATGAGCAATTCCATCAACACAATGACGGAAATCAATATCAGTAATTGGGATAGGAGCTGGGATTATGAACTGGACATACTGGAGCCATTGAGTCGATGCAGCCATCTGAAAAGCCTATCCTTATCTCCTCAACCTGGCACCTTGACAGAATTTGACATTGACATAATACTCGATCGCTGCATACATCTGGAGCGACTTGAACTCTCAAATACATACAACTTGTTTGTACGAGATGATGCCAATGATAATATAGTCAAGATACATCGTTTGGAAGCGGTTGCACTCAGGCACACTATGGTGAATAACAGGCTGTTTGAGTATTTGGCTCTTCGATGCCCATTTCTCAGCACACTGGATATATCTCATGTTATCAAACCCTACGATAACAACATTCAAGTGAAGATCAACATGCCTCACCACCATTTTAAATCAATCCATATTAAAAAGCTGCAACTTGGGCTCCGTATCGAAGATCCTGGTTTTCAATGCAATCACTACGCGACTCTACTGTCTCTGGAGGAAACTGAAAAGACAGAAAGACAGCTTGAAAGACAACGAAAAGCACTGGAAGAGCGCAAGTATGTAGTCGCAACCACTGGATATCCAGAACGTTGGTACCATCTATACCAATTCCAGAGAAAATATGGTGACAATCACAATAGAAGCATGTTGGTGGACAAGCTGCAACCGAGAGTCCAGCGTTTAAGTGAATCTGATGTTGACAAAATCAAAGGTTTACGTGTGACAAGGCAGCTTTGGGAGCAAATATCATTTGTAGGATCCAGAATCAAATACGAAGATAAAAACAATTGGCACCTGGATATCCCTTTTGGTCATTTTTCTGTACGATGCAGGTCAGTCAACGAAATCCGATTTGAAGGAATTACACTATAAGTAGACCTATCTTATCCATTATTACAAAGTCTAGTTTGATACAGTGTTACAATAAACCAAATATAAAAAAAGAAAAACCATTGAAAAATAAGGTTCATTGACATGTCCAATAGTATATAAGATTTATAACGTTCTATAAAAGTAGAATTGAATTTATCATACCTCGGGAAAGTGGTTTGAACCCCATAATCATCAATTAACGGTGTACAAAATGTGCTATATAGTCGCCGTATATATTCGGAACGCCAACGACCCGCATCAAATTGCATGGAGCGGGATGTGATGTCTTTGGAATATGTTGGATAACATCAGGATAATCACAATCAAACAGGTAAACATTTAGGCATGCTTACAAAGCAGATACTCCATAATATCCCCCAAATAGCAAATATTATCAAGAAGCATCATCATATAAAGGCATTTGTCATATCTTATAAACTCGTGGATAATCTAACGCTTACTTGATAATTATAAAATAAAAATCTGATAATGGTTTGTTGCAACTGCTGGTGAAATTTTCCAAATTTGGCAACAGATCATATAAGATTTTTATCTGATTTTATCGCCGCCTCAATTAGGCTGTTCGCTTGATCGGTTCATTTTAATCAAGCACCATGTTAATAGATCAACCGAGGTAGGTATGATAGCGGCAATCTTCGATGCTATAATAGATATTATGACATTTCAAATAAGTCCATGGCTGAATTAATCATAGAGATATTTTCGTTTTGTAATGCATTACTTGTAGCTGTTGGCAGTGATGCGCTTTGCCTACATTGTAAACTTCGTCGATCAATATGTCTTCCTTCTAAATCATGGCATTATTTAAGCAAACACCAATTGAGCGAACGCGGTAGAAATCGTATAATAAAATCAATGATCTGATTATCTGCAACCCATGAAATGAGACCCGGGTTTAGACCATGCAGAAAAGAGTAGAATACTAAACCTTAACAGCTCTAGAATAGTGGAGGAACCTCATTACCATACCGAATCGCTGTAACGCAAAGACCGTGAAAGAGTGCATGTGTATACCCGTGGAATAGGCATACAATTGATCGAATGTCTCGAACATTGCGATGTAAGTTATAGCAATGTATAATGATCTCTTATTGCAAAAGAGTCATTTTTATAGTATGGTTCTCTTTTATCTCGTAGATACTGTGTGTATAGACATATACTATGCTTAAATTGGGCTCTTTAGTATGACAGATCCAAAGAAATCCTCGTCCTCATCTCGTTGAATAGCCGATCATGTCTCGTTGGATAGTTTGTATAATATATATCAATTCAAAGACATCACTCCCCCGCTGATTTTTAGTGGGGTTCATTATCGCCGCTCTTGGATATTTATCTGATCTTGATGAAAGCTAGCAATTCAGTTTCAAGTTTATTAATCTATCCACAAAGAATATAAATTCTCGCTACGGCACATACATTCATCATATGATGACAAGGAATGATATTCACGCTAGATGTATATCTACAATTCGCAACAAGCAGTGGCACATCAAAGATCTACTCGGGCCCAAGGGTGTGGGGGGGGGAGGAGGCCATATGACAC
>DF836572.1:28321-43407 GCA_000950595.1 Mucor ambiguus
TCTCAAAAAGTTGAGCGAAGGTGTAAGTAAGTTAATGCTAGATGAAACCAAGTGTTTGGTGCTACTTTGAAGGTCTAAAGCAGCTTCTAGCGCGAGAAAAAAGCGACCCAAATGCACTGTCTTTTGTATACTTTTGAATAGTAGAGAATATTTACATGATTGCCAACGAATTCAAGGTGGCATATCAATAAATACTCGTAGGATTTAAAGCTCTGATGGGACAAAATGCACGAAGCTCCATCCTGCTGCCCAGTTACCTATGGGTGCTACCATTGTGCAAAGATTATATTTATGCAAATAATGACCAAGCAATTTGCTGTCATCTACAACCATTTAAAACGATAGTTTGTAAAGAACAACGCTCTCAAATGCCATCCCAGGCTTAGAGCACGGCTTTGCTGTTGAGCGTTTTTCTGCCAGAGATAAGGACATTTCCAAATGGGGTCAATTTCTCGATTTGAAACAAAAAGGGGAATGGCAGGAGGCCTATGAAATTTTGCTTTGATTAGAGCGATTTCACGTAAAAATTTTTTGAAAGCCTTTTTTTTTTTCCTCTCCAACTTTATATATATATATCTTTTTCTTCATTCCCTCATCTGTGTCAATTGTAAGCGCACACAAACAAAGCAATGCCACCTTCCTTTTCTCCTTCATCTAAACCGCGTACCACCACCAAAACCATCAATTCCTTCTTCAGTCCTGTCAAAAAACCCGTAGAAAATGACGCTCGATCAAAGATCAAAGTAAGCCCCAATCTGAAGAGCATCAACCGTTCCATGTTTGCCTCCAAATCATCTGCCTTCTCTCTACCCAACAGCAGAAGTGGAAGCAGTAGCAGCACTGAAAACTTGACAGAGACATTTGGAAAGGTTGGGTTCAACTCCAAGCCAAAGAAGCCGCTGATTGATCTCACTTCAGCATCAGCACCCAGAAGACGGTTGAAGCAACAACGACGACCCATTGACAGTGACGATGAAGACGACGGTGAGGACGATGACGAGATGCTTGCCAATAGTGATGGAGACGATGATGAAGCCATTGTCGCTGAAAACAAGCGTGTGTTGCGAGAAAGAAAACCAGTAATGAATCGCATTATATTCTCCTCTGACGAAGAAGCAGATTTAGACAACGAGGAAGATGAGGATGAGGAGGACAGGGACGAGCAAGCGGATGAAGACGATACGGAAGATGATGACAAGGGATCCACAAGTACTAACAGCAAAAAGAGACGCCAGCCCTTCAGTGACTCTGAGGACGATTTGATGGAAGATGAGGATGATCAATTGTACGATGAAAAACCTGCCAAAACATTCAACCTCCACCAAAAGACCAAGCAAATGAAGAAGATGCATCTCTTGAAGTCCCATTTATCACAGCTAGCGAATGGATCCACGGTGCCCGACAAGGAGATTAGAGCTGCATTGCGAAAGGATCCATCCGTTGTCAATGCATATCAGTCATTGGTAACCAAAGCAGCCAGTACGCCCAAGCAAGTCAAAAGGCCTCGCTTAACGCCCAAGTACTACACTGAAAAGGACGGTGTGGTTGAGCTCAATGACAGTAACAGCAATAGCGTGATTGAAATCAGCGAATCTGAGCAAGAAGAAGAGGACGACTCTGGCGATGACGATGACGATGATGATTCAGATGCGGAAGAAGGCCGTCAAGTGGAGAACAGACAACAAAAGCAGACAGCCGTCGTCTTGTACTTCAATACATGTTCGTCAAAGGATTTCCAGATCATGACAGGCTGCAAGTCCGCCTCTGCTGATAAATTGATCGAACTGCGACCCTTTGCTGATGAGGACGATCTTGAGCTCAAATTGCGACAAACCAAGGGCTTGAGCGCCAAGTACATTGAAAATTGCTATGAAATGATGAGTGGCTATCGTGCGGTGGACCAGATTATCAAGAAGGTGGAGAACCTGGGCGTCAAGTTGCGCAACACCATCAACATTTGGGAAGAACTCAACAACAGTCGACAAAGCTCACCTGCTGCTGCTACTACTGCCAAATCCAATGACGATGACGACGACGACGATCAGCCTGGTATGAGCTTAGCCAGCATATCCTTGGACAGAGCTAAAGCCAATTCGGTTCGCTATCAAGATGCCTTGGATGGGTATCTCACGCAACAACCAGACATTGTCAACCCTGAGATGACGCTAAAAGACTATCAAATTCTGGGTGTCAATTGGATGCTGCTACTCTATCGCAAAGGTATCTCTGGCATTCTGGCAGATGAAATGGGCCTAGGCAAGACAGCCCAAGTCATTAGTTTCCTGGGTCGACTGACTGAAATTGGCGAAACAGGTCCTCACCTGATTGTAGTGCCATCTTCTACCATTCAGAACTGGGAGCGAGAGTTTGAACGGTTTTGTCCTGACCTGGAGATCAGAGTGTACCATGGTTCCCAGCAAGAGCGCATAGAGCAACGCATGAATCTCCTGCACGAGAATCAAGAAAACGAATTTCAAGTCATTATTACAACCTACAACTTGGCTTCGGGTCACGCAGACGACCGAAAGTTCTTTAAAAGACTAGGGTGTCAGTCTATGATCTTGGATGAAGGCCACATGGTCAAGAACTGCACCAGTGCACGCTACAAGTCTCTCATGGGCATCAAGACACCTTTCCGTCTGCTTTTAACGGGTACGCCGCTGCAGAACAACTTGCAGGAACTGGTGTCTTTACTGACATTCATCATGCCGGCTACATTTGCTCAACACGAAGAAGACATTCGCTCCATTTTCAAGATTCGCAAATCGCAGACGAACGAGGCCAAGAACAGCGAATTGGGGACAGCTGCTGACGAGACATCGATCCAAGTGCTTGCGAAAGAGCGCATCAGCCGTGCCAAAAGAATGATGACTCCATTTGTGCTTCGTCGTAAAAAGGAAAACGTGCTCAAGGATTTGCCCAGCAAGGAACAGATTATTGAACTCTGCGACATGACTGAAGGCCAAGCCAAGCTGTATAACCAGATTATCGAGCAGACCAAAAAGAAGTACCAAGCAATGGAATCAGCAGCAACAACAACAGCAGACACTTTACAGGAGCAAAAGCCTGTTGTGGCGGAGAAGAGGACGGACATGCAGGCACAGTTTGAAGACATGTCCAATGTAGTAATTCACTTGAGAAAGGCGGCCGATCATCCCCTGATGTTCAGAAATGTGTATACCGATGACATGCTTAGAGACATGGCGAAAGAGCTTCACAAAGATGTCAAGTACTGGGACTCCAATCTCGAATACATGTATGAAGACTTGACAGTGATGTCTGACTTTGAAATCGATCGTTTCTGCAGAGAAGAAAAGGTACAGGCATGGATTTGATGACACCAATTGAAACGTAATGACTGACTCTGCAATGCAAACAGAGGATTCAACATTACAGCTTGAAAAATCAAGAATGGATGGACTCTGGTAAAATTGAGCGACTTAAGTTATTATTACCCAAGTTCAAAAAGGAAGGCAACAAGGTGTTGATTTTCAGTCAGTTTACAAAGATGCTGGATATCCTGGAACTCGTCATGCAAACCATTGATATCTCTTTCTTAAGACTGGACGGTGAAACCAAGGTGATGGAGCGACAAAGCTTGATTGATGAATTCAACGATAATGCAGATATCAATGTGTTCTTACTGAGTACAAAGGCGGGTGGTTTTGGCATCAATCTGACCTCTGCAAAGTAAGTTGACACCAATAGTACATTTCAATTCTCTTTCTGACTCTCTCTATCACACACAAACATACACATACACACATACACTGTGCTATTAGTATTGTCGTCTTGTATGACATCGATTTTAATCCACAAAACGACAAGCAAGCAGAAGACCGTGCTCATCGTGTGGGTCAAACCAAGGACGTGATTATCCACAAACTGATTTGTAGAGACACGATTGAAGAGTACATTCTCAAGATGGCCAACATGAAGCTGCGTTTGGACAAGAACATGTCTTCGGCAGATGATGAAGTGTTGGAGGAGGAAGTCAATGTTACTTCAACAGGCAATCGACAAGGCGTTCATTCTATACTCAAAGAAGCCTTCCTCATTGCAGATAACCGAGCCAAGTAGTAAACATCTTAGTATGTATATTATACACCTAAATTCCATTACCCATTCAACAATAGTACACTTTTTTTTTCCATTTTGCACATGCCAATAAAACGTAGCAACCAGTTTCATTTCAGAAAAATACTTGCTTTGACGAACTATCCCAATCGTGCCAAGCGCAACACATTCAACACATTAGCCCTTACTTTTTTGTATCAAAAACAGAAGCAGGCCCTGCCATTCGATGATGGCAATACTTTTTAGCAAAGTGGATCTATTCAGGGGTTGATGGTTGATACTGACCAGCTTTCCGTCATCTACTTTTTATTGAATCAATTCAGCTTGGTATGTATTTTGGGATTCTTTGGCTTGTACCACACTGGACTAAGCGTTCTTTCTCTTCCTACTTTGGAAATGTAGATAATTATTTATACCGTTACAGTATACAGAGGAAGCAAAGAATAAACAAATGTAAACAAAAAGGAAAAAAAGGGTATGCAGAAGTATAGTAATAGTAGTAAACAGATGGAGAGCGATCAGCGTATGAGATGAATAAGGACAGGAAACAAACGCTAAGTAGACGGTGTGGAAGAAGATGGAGCTGCAGTCTGAACATCCAACATGGGATCATCTGTGGTAGCATGAATCATTTCTGTCGATGTAGAAGCAGTAGGATGGATGCCTGCTGCTGCTGCTGTGTCAGTAAACACTTCCTCCATCTGCTTTTGCTGTGCAAGCTTTCTTCTCTTTTTACGTTTATTAGCGCATGTCTTGAGCGCTGACTTCATCTCTGTCATGGTAAACGGCTTGCTGATGAAATCGTTCATGCCAGCATCAATACAGATTTGTCGGTCTTCACGTGATGCTGATGCAGTGAGTGCAATGATATAGACATCCACGGTGTTGAGTAGGTCCGAGGAGGCGAGCGACTCGCTGGTCTGTGCTGAATCGCAGGATAGTGCCATGTCTGCCTGCTTTTGTCGTGTTCTTTCCTTGATGATTTCTCGAGTGACTTCAAGCCCATCCATTTCTGGCATGTACAGATCCATCTACAGAGTGAATTGTCAGTACTATCTTCATCAAAAAGCTGCACATGGGATACTTACAAAGATCACATCAAAGACAGAAGTCTTCATCAACGTCAACACTTCACTCCCATTGTTCGCAATAGCAACATCCACATAGCCCAACCGCTTTAAAATACTAATAGCAATCTTTTGATTCACTGTACATCAAGGCATCAGTACCTGAGCTACTTGACCTACCACAATCGCAACTTACATATATTATCCTCCGCCAGCAGAATGCGTAGTGGATGCATTTTCGCTAAATTCTCTTCCTTGGTTTGCGGCTTTCGATTATGATAGTGCTGCTTTGTAATGCCCACACGAGTACTTCGACTGGCTGGTGATAGCAAATCGTTGTACGACTTTCTGCCCTGATTCGAACTGGCATTGTTAGCACTGAGGCTGTTGTGTATGGTATTATTGCTGCTACCCGTGTTGGCAATCACACGTTTCACGTCTTCTGCATTGCGAGGCTCCATGGTCGTAGGTGGTGGTGCATTTAGTGCGTGCGTATCTTCTGCCATGGGAGAGAACGATTCGTTGGATCCAGTATTGGCTTGGATGATTTGCGGTATCAATTGAGGTTCGGTTCGAATGTTGAGCGCTTCTGAAGGATACAGTTGCTGGTGTGTGGTTCGAGGTAGTACTGGGCGATGCTGCTGCTGTTGTTGTTGTTGATGCTGCTGGTGCTGTTGCGGCTGCTGGTGCGGCTGTGGCGTGGCTGTCAAACTACTGGTATGCATCGTCGTCAACGGGAAATAACCTGGATTGTTGGGCGTGTTGTTCACTGCTGGTGTAGTAAAGGTATACATGGAAGAAATGGGCGATATGATGTCATTGCCAGTATTGCTGCCACCTAGAGCTGAATGCACGCTACTACTACTGTCAGACACAGTGGAGCCTGGTGACGATGGCGAGCCAGCAAAGCCAAGAGGCGTGCTGTCACAGCTGTAATTCCTGCCTCTGGGAGCCACTGTCATTGGCAAGGTCAATGCGAATCGAGAGCCTACGCCCTCTTCTGACTCTACCCAAACACAACCACCCATACGGTTCACTAGTGTACTTGAAATGGCCAGGCCTAGACCTGTACCACCATATCGTCTGGCTGTGGATATATCAATTTGCGAAAAGGACTTGAACAATTTGGGCAAACGATCTGCAGGTATGCCAATGCCTGTGTCCGTTACTGAAATCTCGAGTATGGACTTTTCACCAAAGTAATCCATGTCCGGATCGTCCAGTGAGGTGGCACTGCTGTTGTAGCCAGCAACGAGTCCACCGCCACCACTTGTGCCTGTGGAAGACGATGTGGGTGACATGGCTGGGTTGTAAGCATTGCTGTTTCTGTCTCTTCTGTCCTGCAATGCCTGCGTCCACATTGTTTCAATCTTTGCGTCATAACGTTCTTTAAAAGTCATGCGTCTCTCGTTGTGTCTGGTAGTCGTCGTCTGAGAGGATGGGGTGCGAAGTGGCGTTGGTGTGGACCTCTTGATGCGAATATGAATACCGCCTTGTTTGGTAAACTGACGTCTATGTGAATCTCTCGTTCTTTACTTTTGATTTAGGCGTCTCGACTTACCTTGACAGCATTGGAGCAGAGATTCAGCATGATTTGAGTCAGTCGCATCGTATCGCCCAGTAAATGATCGGGCACGTCTGAATCAATTTTCCAAATTACTGGTAAAACAGTTTTACCCTTTTTATGCAACAGAGGCCTTAGTAGAACGCCCTTATTCTCTAGCTGAGCAATAAGTTGTGGCAGAGGCAGATTATCGTCCTTGTCAGGTGGACATTCCAGCACATAAACAACCTTGTTTTGTTGGCTCATAGACGCTTGGTGTCTAGCCATATTTAACGTATCTTGTTTGTTGTTTTTAGCTTGGCCGGTACTTTTGAGTATGACACACACACACACACATTGCATTTACCTTTTAAGCATTTCCTGAGACTAAAGCGTCGGCTTTCTAGCTTGAACTTGGGGTCATGGTTTAATTTGGATATATCTAGAATGTCATTGATAATCTTTAAAGCCTGTTAGCGTGTCTGTTGATTACACAATCGACAACAACTTACTGTCAGGAGATGGCTGCCGCTGGTTTGGATCACTTCCAGATGCTCGATTTGCTCGATATTCAGGCTGGACCTCTCTTGTAGCAGTAAATCGGTCAGTGCAATAACAGCATTCATGGGTGTTCTAGGGCACTATGAATACACACGCCGACATCGCTCTATCCAGCACCTCCTCCTCCGCCTCCTCTTCCTTACCTGATCTCGTGGCTCATGTCTGCTAAAAACTTGAGCTTGTTCTCTGCATCCAACACAGCCAGATCCCTGGCACTGATCAACTGCTCTTGTCTTTGTAGCTGATCCAATTCGCTAATGCATCGCGTATGTACAGTGTCCAATATGGTGCTGATGATGCTTAGTTTTCGGCTGTCGATAGTAGCATGATCCGTAACACACAATAAGCCTCTAATCACACTATCCTTTTTTTGTGTTGACTCTAGTCGGTATCCAACGAAATGCTCGTAATCCGGATAAACACCCCTCTCAATCTCCTCCTTGTCCTTTCTGTGAGCGATGGACGCTATTTTGTCATTGTGCAATAACGTCTTGATGTAGGGTGATGATGCGTTCAGCGACGATAGAGGTATAATGGCGTTTGTCAATCTAGGAACCTAGGTCAATTCACCCCTGTCTGCCAGACACACACACACACACACATAACGCCGTGATGCTTACCTCGATTTCATGCTCGCTTGATTTGAAAAGCAAGACCTAATCAATAGAAACTGGTCCTGAAGACCATCGGATGTTGAATCCACATTGGACGATGGTGATGGATCATCACCTGAGGAGCAAGACGAGTGTTGAATCTCAGGGGAACTTGTTGTGGACACTGCACAAGAAACAACATGGAACCTGCTTTTGCTGTCCTTCATGTAGATGCTGGCTATTTCCTTGTACTCTTCGGGCGACAATAGTTGCAGAAACAGAGCAGAATCTACCTGGGCTTGCACAGTAATTTCTCGCATAAGGGCATCGACGAATTCCATGCCAACGTACTGAAATGTCGATGTATAGAGGGCTGCAACTTCATTGGGAATACAGTGGCTGTTGTTGGTAGGTGTTTGGTCAGAATCTTCATGCATGTCCATGGTTTTGCGCTTTCTGTGGTTGGTGTCGGATGAAGATGTCGTTGCTGCTAGAGTGGATGTGATACGTAAAGAGGAACAGAAGAGAAAAAGGCGCACAAAATATAACGAGCAAGAAAGGCTGGGATAAAATGGAAATCAATGGACACACACCAACATGCAAAATGGAGTATGATGGAGAAGAAAAGAAGAAAAAAAAACTGCCAACAGCACACAAGCCTCACTCGGTGATTCGTCCATCATCATCATTTCGATACGTCATTCAGTTGCCCTTTTGAAGAGGTTGCAAATGTAATCTTGATTTTTTAGTATCGCTTGTCAAAATTGCCATGTGAGGAAATAATGCTTACATGGCAGATCATGTCAATTCGAATCATGTATACATGTAATCCATAATTGTCAATAAATGGGGTAAATTTCATGACGGTAATCCCATGTCCAATGTGCTCTTTTTGTGCAACACGGCCACTCACCACTAAGCTTTTTTCGCCCATTTAAGAAAATCCAAGAGGGATATCTAAAGCTGTGAAAATTGAGATGTGATCCTTCTTTCAGTTCTTTGTTCATCTTTTTATCGAAATAGAATGCCCCAACCAACAGTTGCCGTCATTGGAACAGGGTAACAAATGTGATGCAAAAAGGCACTTCGACATGGACTTTTCCATTGACAAATCACACACTTGTAGATTCAGCGGTTTGTGTGCTGCCATTCAAGTGAAGAAGCAGCTGGGCATCAAAGCACAGTTGTATGAGATTTCAGCTGATGTAGGAGGAACATGGCACGATAACACTTACCCCGGGTGTGCTTGGTAAGGAAAAAAATTAAAAACGCTCATATAAATGCAGATCAAAAACTGTATGTCTAATACTAATGCCAAAAAAAAAACAGTGATATCCCGAGCCCCTTGTATTCATTTAGCTTTGAATTGAATCCAGATTGGTCTCATCATTACAGTCTTCAGAATGAGATCTACCAATACCTGCGAAAAGTGGCAGCAAAGTACAACATCTATGAGCAAACAAAGTTCAATACTGAAGTGATCCGCATTGATTGGATGCAAGAACAGCAAGTGTGGAAGGTAGACTCCAGAAGCACAGACAAGACCCAACCACAACCCATTGTTACCGAGTATTTTGACTATGTGTAAGTGCTACGATAGGTGGCTTCCAGTTGCATGCATATACTCACAGAATTTGCCGTGTAGGTTTGCTGGTTTAGGTCCTCTGCGAATCCCCAACATCCCGCCCCAATTCAAGGGATTTGATGGCCAAATTGTTCATACGGCAATGTGGGATTCCTCCATTGACTTCAAAGACAAGACCGTCGCTGTGGTTGGCAGTGGAGCAAGTGCCATTCAAGCCATCCCTGAGCTACGCAGAGTTGCCAAGCATCTCATCAGCTACCAAAGAACACCCGCTTGGATTGCTCCCAGAGACCAATTTGCCTACTCTCGAGTCACCAAGTTCCTCTTGAGGCACATCCCCTTTTTGATGCGCATTTTTCGTAACACACTCTTCTTTCAGGTACGCATATGTTGGACATATGGACAAACAAAACAATTCCCTGATTCAGCCTTTTCTGTATACGCAGCATGAGCTTTATTATACAGGTTTTGGATTTCACGGCTCATTCGTTGGCAAGTTGGTGCAACGCCTCTTTGAAAAACTCACTGCGTTTAGGTTGAGACGAGTGGGTCGTCCAGATTTGATCCCTATTTTGACACCTTCTTTCCCGCCTGGATGCAAACGTATCGCTAAATCTGAAAACTATTTAGAGGCATTGGCAAAGCCAAATGTCACTGTCGTGCCAAGAGCTGTCAAAGATGCTCAACATGATATACTGATAGATTCTGAAGGCAATTCGCAACAAGCGGATGTTTTGGTGCTGGCTACCGGCTTCAATGTAGAGGGTTTCCTTGGTAACCTAGAAAGTAAGTGCTTAAAATGTCCATCTACGAGGATACAGGTGATTTACCATTTTGCGCCCTGAAAAGTCTACGGAAGAGACCATGTTTCGCTCAGAGATAAATGGGAGGGCAACTATCCCGACACATACAAAGCTGCCACCATTCATGGGTTCCCCAATTTCTTTCTTTTGCTCGGTGCTGGTGTAGGTCTTGGTCATAACTCTGTCGTCACAGTCATTGAGTGGTACGTACATAGTCTTGACAATTGATAAACGTACTAACACGGAACTCCAGCCAAGTACAGTACGCTATTCGTTGCATGAAGCATGCCCTCAAGAACAACATTGCTGCTATGGAGCCAAAGCTGGCTGCACAAAATGCCTATACAGCTAATTTGAAGCGACAGTTCAGTGGCACTGTGTGGAAGAGTGGTTGCAGCTCGTGGTATCTCAACAAAGATGGCGATGTAAGAATTATAGAGATGTTTGTGTGTCCATCTATTTACTTTGAAGATATTATAGGTCTATGGTTTATGGCCTAGTACAGTAACTATGTTCTGGTGGAAAACCTTGAATCCGGGATACAAGAACTTTATCGAATACAAGAGACAATAAAACAGCACCATGAGTTTAGTTTACAATGAAATGTGCTGTTATAACAGCAAATTTTATCAAATGACGACTTATTTCTGATCCTTGTTATCGAGCCATTAAACAGCGTTATGACGACGCTTAAGAAACTCTAGAATTGCACCAGTGCCTTGTTCAACAACTGCAGGGCGAGGTACCCTAAATCTAGTATGCAAGGTGTTAGCTTTGCCTATGTGACACTCATCCTGAAAACCTATACATACCTATTTCCAAAAACAACCAATTCCTTAAGGTTCTCTAATGTAGATAGTCCAGGAGGAAGATATCCAATATCATTGTTACTCAAGATTAGAATTTCCAAGGTCTGTCCAAACGATGCTTCCGTGATGTTATCCAATTTGTTTGAACTGACACTGAGCAGCTTCAAAAGTGGCAGTACTGTCGGCAAATTCTCAGGCAATGATGTGAGTGCATTGTTATCCATTTTGAGCTCCTCTAATTTTGGAAACGACGATGCCAATCCTTCGGTGCATTCAAGTGCTTTCAGTCGGTTGTTGGATAAGCTCAACAACTTGAGATGAGTGAATTCAACACCTGCCATGGTCAAGTTGAAGCTTGTCAAACGATTGTGTTCAAGGTTGAGGCTGACAATAAAGCCGGCTATCATATTCAAATTGCCAGGAAAGGCAGTAAACATATTGTGGTGCAGTATGATGGCCCCTGGAATATCGTCTGTGAATGTCATTGACTCGGCACTTAATTCTGTAAGTTGATTGCTGGATAGATCTAGACGTTTGGTCAAGCTGACTTTTTGTGTGAAATTGCTGCTTAAATTAGTCATGTCGCCATCTTGGTCAACAGCAGCACCGTCGAGATTGGCATCAGACTCTTTACTCTGCTCTTTCTCCCCTTGCTGTTGCTGGCGATAGTTACTTTTCAAGGATTCAATCAATTGCGTCTGACTCATCGACGTGAATGATCTCATGGGATTGCCTTCGCAATGGATCGTCTTCAAGTATTCCAGTTTGCCAAGCTCATATGGTAACGCATGAAGTTGATTTCCCCTGATATCCAATCGCTGCAATTGAGTTAAATTGGTAATCAACATTGGAACATTCTGCAGCTGATTTGAGGATATATCTAGTGTTTGGATGTTGGGAGCGCCTGATAAGCCTGTCAATCCGTCCTCTTGCAACTTGTTGGTCATCAGGGAAAGTTCGACCAATTTGGGCATTGATACTTGATTGTCAAACATGGCTATCAGGTTGTTTCCAGCATCGAGACGCACAAGCGAAGGGAACAATATCTTCTCGTTGGTCACTGTACAATGCAACATGTCAATTTTCTTACTTATAGCATAACTGAATACGGTCAACATACCAGGAAATAACGTTCTCAGTCTGTTCTGATTTACGAGCAGCTCTTTCAACTTTGGCCAATGCAGAGCAGACGGCAGTTGCTCTATTTGGTTGTTATTTAGGTTCAGCTTTACTATGGTTGATGCGCCATCCTGGATATCAAGCGATCCAATGTCGTTATAGCTGAGGTCCAGTTGTTCTATAGTAGTATGTGGCATGGATATATTGCCTTTGATCTGATTGTGTGATAAATTCAGTTCCTTGAGTTGAGGCAGTTGGTATAAAACGGAGGGTATCTCTTCAAAACTGTTGTAGGTCATCATGATAGATGTCAGATTCTTGAGCTGGCATAAGGATTCAGGCAATCCAGATAACTTGTTGTCACGAAACTATGGGTTCAATCCCGTCAATACTCGATTTCCCTTTTTACTTCATCCGTCTACTTACATCTAATAGCTTTAACGCACCAAACTCGTCTGCTAATCTTGCATCAATCTCTGTGATTGCATTATCTCCAGCTATAAACTTGGTCAATTCAACAGAATCATACCAAGCATCTCCTGCAGAGGTGAAATCGACAACGATTGAATTCGGATCCACATGGTACCTTTCGTTTTCTCACTGTCAATTACTGCGCTTCAATGTGATAAGTTTGTACGCTTACATGTTTAAAACTTCTTGTGGTATACTTGTCAACCCTCTGCTTGATATATCAAGTTTTCCCGAAGCTTTTGCTTGTTTGAGAACCGTTTGTATCTTTCTAGTCTCCACAACCGTTGGTTCACCTTTGGAGCTACTGTTGCTGCCTCCTCCGTAACGTTGAGCACCCGTCATGACATTGCTTGATTTTCGAATAGGCTCTTTTTCTGATGCTTGCTTTTGACTAGTCGGTTGAGCCAAACGAGCTCTTTGCTGTGCCATAAATGCTTTCACACCAGCTGTGGGTCCAACTGTATCCTTTGCGACGCGAGATTTGGTGGCAGGTCGAGGTGATTCTGGTATTTCTGATTTTTCTTCAGGCTGACTGGCTGTCACTAGACCTGATGCTGATCCTTGTTGCTTTTGCAAACGCAACATGGAGGCTTTAGTAGCTCTTGGTTGAATCGAGGGTTTTTTTTGCTTGCTTGCCATAACGTTTGAAAAAGAAAAGAGAGCATTGTAGAAAAATGAGGTGCTATTAAAGCAACGTCAATGTAGGATTCTTTCGCCACCAATCAACTGATTGATTGATTGCCTTTTCAGGTACCACCAGATCAATCTATTTCTTGCTGAATTAAATCAAGTAGCTAATATACTCGGTCAATGACCCCATAGTTTTGCATGTACTGATGCTTATAAAGATTAGAATCAACTGTGTAATTACATCTTTGTGTGAACTTGAGCACAAGTTCCTTATTCACCTCTCACTGCTATCCCGAGCAGAGTTTTGTTTAAAATGACAAGAGCGATAATTTAATAAATAAGGAGCCCGTCTAGTAATATGTCCCATATCCCAATTGTTCCATAAATTATGTCTAGCTCAATTGCCATGATATGAATATGCTAATTTATTGCCTGGGCTACAAGACCTGACATAGTGTTTGCTTGAATCTACACCTGTCTAGGGCTCTGAAGACGAACATACTTTCGGATGATGCAGATTTATGTTCTAAATCAGCCAATTGCTACTAGCTGCGTCTTTCAATAATATATAATGGCATAGTTACTGTAGAACCTGATGCTAAATACAATTGATAGATGGCATCGGTATTTTTTTTGAATTTTCATTAATTTACCTAATGCCTTTGTAATTTACGACTATTTGGCACGGAATATAACCGTAAATTCAAAATAGAGGCACAATACACATGATAACGTTGTGCAAAACTTAACTGCAAATTAAATGGTGCTACAATTGGCTGATATATTACAAGTTATACTGAGACAACAAGCCTATTTCGCAGGTATTTTGAGGATTTTTGAAGGAAGCCTGCACCATTTTTTTACTCTTGCTTGGTGGTAAAGTGTACAGCAGAATTTTGGCACTCTGTTGAACGGTAATGAGACAAGGCACAATCAAGAGCTTCTAACTTTAAGGTACGCCAACACCTTGCCTATTGTTTCATCATTTATAATGACTCGTAAGTATTAGTATTTTATATATGCCCACCAGGCCCACCACGTCAAGATTTAGCTGAGCCAAGACTTGCTTGAGCTCTTAGGGTCTTGCTAGAGTCCAAAAACTTAGCGATAAGTGGATCATAATACATATTCCTATTCGGTCTATATGCCATAATGACAAAATGGTTGTCAACAAGAAGTGAGATATATTTATGTGCTTGTAAAAGCCCGTGCCTGTCAGGTCCATAATGTGATAGACATAGTAGCATTTTAGCTGAGCTGACAATTGGATTCATCATGATTGACTTTGGGACATGCATGTAATTGATCAGGGGGAAATAATAGTTGACAGCTATTATTGGATGATTCTATGAGGCAGACGTTGGTGTTTCTAATTGTAATGAATATTACTAGTATGTGATTAATACCTATGATCGGTTATTAACCGGGTAACGATTGGTTATGAATATCAATGACAGCTAAGTAATGGGAAGGTATATTTGTTGGTATAGGTAAATATATTTAATGGGAAGAAAGGACAGAACAGATAAGTTCACGAAGGTTCATTTGATCTGGATTATTGACGTATTTATATGAATTAAGGAATTATTATAAGAAATTGGCATTGCTAAAATGTCAGTAATGTAGTGATGATAATTGGATTATTACAATACAGAACTCGATGAATTGACTCCTCAACAGTGAAAAGTCATGACTGATTTCGCGATGATAATTTTGGGAATGAGTCTTATTGTAATGGAGGAAGTACTGTGGAATACATCCACTATTCAATCTGTATTCGACTAGTTTATCTAGTTGCCTAAATTGGATATAAATTATATGTGCACTG
>DF836571.1:29814-43691 GCA_000950595.1 Mucor ambiguus
CTATTAACTAACTTACTAGAAACTTCTGGAAATTTGAACTGTTTATAGACTGGCAATGAGAGTAATGAACAGAGTGAGTTGGAATAAACTATCATTGAATTGAATTATAAAAGTACTGGTTGCTAGTCAAGGCATCTAGTGCGAACAGTGTTGGCTCAGGATTTCCAAGCAATGAATTAGGTTGGTTTCTTGACGCAATGTCAATTTATTTTCAACATCCATAATAACAAGCAATCAAAGGCTCTTTTCTTTCATTAACTTCTTGGACATTTCAAGCCAAGTACATGATGTCTAGTGATACAAATATTGAACTGCCCACGAGAGGAGCAGAACCTTTTTCGGGCAGCAGCGATCAGATGAACCTGTCATATCCACTCTAAAACAAGATTCCAGGTGAGCCAATAATATGTCTACACCTCTCGAAAGCATAATTCATTTAAGCCTTCTTGTGCCCGCTGACCCCTTTTTCTTTCATTGTCTTGTTTCCTTTCAAATATTATACATATACATACCGCCACTCATGCTCAAGTTCACACTCTGCGTAATTGGTATATATACCTGTTTCTTGACATGGGGTGTTATTCAAGAACGTGTGAGCACAACACCTTACGGCGACGATGAAACACCCAAGAAATTCAAATTTTTCATCGTGCTCAATCTCATCCAATCCATCATTGCTGCCACAGTAGCAGGCATCTACCTCAAAGCATGTGGACGCAGCCTCAACATCAAAGAGACACCTCGCAACTTGTACGTCAAGTACATCCAAGTAGCCATCTTCAATTGCATTGGATCGCCCTTTGGCTATGCCTCGCTCAAACACATTGATTATCCCACCATGATCCTGGGCAAGTCGTGCAAATTAGTGCCTGTCATGTTTATGAACGTCTTGGTCTATCGACGCAAATTTCCACTGCACAAGTATGCTTGTGTTGTGCTGGTGACGCTTGGTGTGTCCATGTTTATGCTGTGTCAGCCATCAAAGAAGTCCTCCAGCGGTCCTGTCAATAGCTCCATGTGGGGATTGTTTTTGTTGTGCACCAACCTGTGTATCGACGGACTGACGAATGCAACACAAGACGAGATTTTCTCAAAGTTCAATCATCTTGTCAGTGGTCAGCATATGATGTTTTACATGAACGCCATTGGATCCATGATATCTGCTTCTTACCTGCTTTTACACCCATACAATGATGAGTTACAGCAAGCATTGACATTCTTTCAACAACATCCTGCTGTCATTAGAGACGTACTATTATTCGGCTTCTGTGGTGCTGTTGGACAATGCTTCATCTTTTATACCCTCCAACATTATGGCAGTCTTCGCTTGGTTACAGTGACAGTGACAAGAAAGCTATTCACGATGCTGTTGAGTGTATTCTGGTTCAATCATACGCTGAATTTGGGCCAATGGAGCGGCGTAGGTCTGGTGTTTGTGGGTAATGTACTTGCAGTGCGGCAACATTGATATACACTAACATTTTTTATTTGACAGCCATTGGCATTGAGGCCTACATTGGAAAGCAACAAAAGGCAAAAGCCAACAAGTTAGCAAACACATCGCCCGCTGTGCTCAAGAAAGCAAGCACGATAGATGAAAAAAAACAAGCCTAGACATTCCTTAGATAAACAACTTGATTTTATTTACAATATCCACTGTTGATAGTTGGAGGAGGGGGAGGAGGAGGAGGGGGAGCTATAGTACTTGTTATTGTAGTAATGACGAGGACTGCGATGCGTATTATGAAGACCCAGGCCCTCACTAACGAAATGTGTCAAATGTGAAATGTAATGCTGAGCTTCACGCGGGAAAAGCGCATACAGGATCGACCAGAACAATACAGCGCGGTAAAAATACTTGCAAATGAGTCCAGCTTGAGGTCGATGATACATGGAGACCAGAGGCTGAACAAGCAGCAAGATCGTCTGCAGCACCATGAAGCTAGTGTAGAAATAGGGTCAGTGTACAGCGTTTCTTTACATGTCCAAACGACACTTACCTGTTGCGCAATGTATCGAATCGAGTTGTGTTTGCGTACATTAACAAACAAGAGACGACAAATGGCGGAAACACTTTTCTGAGTTGACGGTGAGCTCTCTCGAATCTTCCATACAGCAATGAGTTTTGGCTGATGCCCTGATCATGCGTACGACGACAAGCTTGGATAATGTCAAATACAAAGCCAAGCACAACATAGCTGTAAAATGTCACTAATCCCAAACAAATCACAATAGGCTCCACTTTATGCAAATAGTAGTCAATGCCGAGATGATAGCTCAACCGAGGAATCAAATCACCCAAATTGGAGCAGTTCAGTACAAATGGAATCAGTACAATCAATGTGGCGTATATCAGCAGCACCGGAATAGGCGAAAGCGATGTCATGTCGAAAGAGAGAATAATAAAAAAGAGTGGAAAAAAAGGCAGAATGGATTGTCGGTAAAAGAACAGACTTTTATTATTTACATTGACGCTAAAACATGAGAAAATTCAATCTATATGCAAAATGTTTGTTTGTAAGAGGTAAATACACAAGTAACAATCATACCAACAACTCACCTTTGTATTCTCGACGCTTTCTCTCAAACTAGCCATGGCTGCTTCTCGGAACAAATTATCTAGTTGAGCGCCTATAATCATGTGCATTTGACATGAGCTTACAGTCATTTGAAACCTCTGGGCATAAAGCAAGCATTTTACCTGACCAATTCAATGTCCTCTTTACCAGATCATCCAATTCCTGGCTGCTCAAATCAATTGGCATCCTGGAACTGATACCTTGGATAATTTGTAATCGTTGCTACAAAGGAGGAAAATCGTGTGATAGTAAGTAAATGCTATTGAATTGCCAAGAAAGAAAAAGCTCACCTTGCCGTCGGGTAGTGGTATATAGATGTGCTCATCAAAACGGCCAGGTCTGAGTACAGCAGGATCAATTGCATCAATTCGATTTGTAGCTTGTTTTTAAGTTAATAACAAGCTATTGGCACAATATGCATGCTCTTACCTGCCACCACCAGCAGATCAATATGAGCTCCTTTGCTCCTACTCTTGGTCAGTAAGCCATCCATTTCTGTCAGAAATCCTGTAACAATCCTATCACTTGTATTCTCTGATGAATGACTGGTGCCTCGCTTTGGGAGTAACATATCAATCTACCGAGGCGTATTAGCTTTCATAGACCAACCAAATGGCATAAACCATACCTGATCAATGAACAGTATACAAGGTGAATTGGCTCTAGCCAGAGAAAACAACTTGGCAATACCCTTTTCTGATTCGCCCACTACTTTAGACCGAATTTGAGAGCTCTCCACCAGCATGAAATTAACACCTGCTTCTGATGCAAGTGCAGAGCAGAGCATTGTCTTGCCTACACCGGTAGGTCCATGTAATAAGATGCCTTTTGGTGGTGATATGCCCAGCTCAATATACCTCTCTGGATGGTGAAATGGTTGTATCACGGACGTCTTGATTTCCTGTATAATGTCATCAATGCCGTATAAGTCCTTGAATGTAATGTCTGGTATTTTGGATGAGAATTCGTTGAGATTGGATGGCTTGACGATGGTGAGCGCATGCTTGAAATGGGATAATGTGATGTGTTGCGTGTGCTCTTGCTGCTTCATAAGCAGGAGGATGGCTTGGGAGGTCAGGCCCTGTAGATCGCTCGGCACAAATCCATGTGTCTGTCGAGATACTTGGCGCAGAATGTCTTGCTTTTCAGCGTCTGAAGTAAAAGGAAGTTCTACATGGATGTTCAATGCATTGATACTGCGACAATCCGACTATCCTTACTTTTGGTGACAATGCTCAGTACATCATATCTTTGCTCAGGCGTACTGATGACGATTTCCTGCAAGTCGTCCAATCGACCCGATCTCAAGAAGGCAGGTTCAATAGCATGTAATCGACTTGTCATGCCAATAACATAGGCATTGCTCAAAGTGTCAATGCAAGACATCAACATGGACGATAGCCGCATGTCAAGATCACTCTTCTTGGACGTCCATTTACCAGCAATCATATCAATTTCGTCTATGATCAGTATGGACATGGCATGGTTCTTTGCTTGATTGAAAAAGTTGAACAAGGTAGACTCACTCACACCCTCCTCTACACACATGTAACTGACGTTTAGCATGATTTCCACATCCAATTGAGATGACATGTACCTGTTTGAAAGATGTCAGGGCCATTCAATATGAAGTATGGCAGGTTGGAATGCTCTACTGATTCATTAATACATCTCGCTCTTGAATCATGCAATTTAAAATCAACATTTACGAGCAATGGTCTTTGCCAGGATAGTTTTTCCTGTGCCTGGTTTTCCGTATAGGATCAGTCCCTTGGACCCGTTGCTATGCGACGCTTGTGAGAGTGTCACTTTCTGAACAATGTGCTCGATCAATGGTTGGCAACCGCCAATGTCATATGTTACTTGATTCGACCAATAATCCATGAAAAGCAAAAGCTGTGTTGATTGCTGTTGACGTTGCTTTTTGTAAATTTTTTCAGTGCTATTTTTACGCCCGACCAAGGTCACGACGATTCAAATACACAAAACCTAGAAATTACACGCTTCCCTCTTTGTTGTTGAAGCACAAGAGAAAATAAGAAAAAGGGAGAGAGAACAAATACGCATATCCCTTTTCTTTTCCACCCAACAGAAACAGCAACATATATACCTTTTTAGCTGCTAGGCACATTCAATCACCATGTCTTCAGATACCAGAGCAACAGGTTCGAATAGCAATAAAAAGATGGCAGCCTCTCCTTCCCTTCCTCAAGACTCTATCCGGAAGTATTTAACTGTTAAGCCTTCTGTGTCGTCGCCGACAGATGCTGTATCAACGAAAAAAGTTTTATCTTCAACAAATGATAACATTAGACCCCCAGCCAAAGTCAATCGTACGCCTGCTAAACCGCTAGTTTCGCCAAAACCATCATCATCATCAGAAGCATCTGGACAGACTCGTTTTTTAGAGCTATTCAACAAGACTAGAAAAAGCACAAAATCTTGTACCAGCACGACTACTGCTACCACCACTACTATCTCCACCAGTAGCAAGAGTACAACCACCAGCAGCAGCTCAAGCTCAAGCACTAAAACAACAGCCACTATCAAAGAGAAGCGTCCATCACCTGTGAAGAGATCGTACTCTGCCATGTCACACCTGGATTCAGTCAACAAGACGTGGATGAACTCGCCCATCTCCTCCAACAAAAAGGCTTGCGATAATAAAGCTGTAATTATCCTACCATACACAATGATTCTAAATAATACTCACAACCCTCCCTTTTATAGTATGATCGTCTCACACCAGGTATCACAGACATGCTCTCTGCTCAAGCCATTATTAAATCATCGCAACAAATTCTTGATAACACTGGATCTGAAAGCTACCAAGAGCAAATCGCACATGCTATTGGCATCGATACCAACAAACGTATCTTGAGCTTCACACAAGAACCACCCCTTACCCACAAGATGGATATCAACAAGAACGCACCTCAAACCAAGCTGACCACACACACATCCTCACACGTGAAGCGACACATCTTGCAAACACCAGAAAAGATTTTAGACGCTCCTTACATGGATGATGATTACTATCTCAATGTGCTTGATTGGTCGAAAAACAATGTCGTGGCTGTGGGTCTCGGTAAAGCCATCTACCTTTGGAATGCTGATAACGGTACCATTCAAGCGCTCAATTACAACTATGATGACCAGGTCGCGTCTGTAAATTGGTCTGGAGATGGCTCGTATTTGGCAGTAGGTACTGCAGGCGGTGACACTCAGATCTGGGATGTGCAATCCAATACACGATTGCGTACTATGAACGGTCAGGATTGTCGCATTGGCGTTTTATCTTGGGATAAACATCTCGTTTCTTCAGGTGGACGTGACGGTAGTATCTTTCACCATGATGTGCGAATGGCCAAACACACTGTGCGTCAACTCTACGGCCATACAGATGAAGTGTGTGGCCTTAAATGGCGCTGGGATGGTCAGTCCTTGGCAAGTGGCGGTAATGATAACACTGTCAATATCTGGGATGCTAGATCAAGTGAACCTGCTCATGTCAAGAGACAGCACACGGGTGCCATCAAGGTAGAGTGTTTTGTTTATTTGTATATATGTCACCAACCCATACTTAACTATATCTATTAGGCACTTGCTTGGTGCCCCTGGAATCACTCTACACTAGCTACTGGTGGCGGCAGAGACGATAAGCAAATTCACTTCTGGAACTCATCTACAGGTGCTCGTATGAAGTCTGTCAATGCTGGATCACAAGTGACATCGCTCCATTGGTCTCATCATCACAAGGAAATCGTATCTACACACGGCCTTCCTCACAATCAGTTGACTGTGTGGGCGTACCCAACCTTGAACAAAGTTATCGATATCCCTGCACATGATTCGAGAATCCTACATTCTGCCCTAAGCCCTGACGGTCAAGTATTAGCTACTGCTGCTGCTGATGAAAATCTAAAGTTCTGGAGAATCTTTGAACACGATGGAAAGGCCCGTCTTGGCTCTGAAAGCAACCGCCTCACTATGAAGAAAGAAGTTCAGTTAAGGAGAACCAACTCTATTCGATAAACCCTATATCTTGTATACACACACAGACACACACATATCAACCCCAATTGCACCATCTTTTACATCCCTTCGCCTTTTATAATGCCCCCTCCCTCCCCTTCCTTTTCCTCCAACCTTTTCTCTCATAAAATATTACAACGAAATTATACTTTTTCATACATAAAATAAAAAAATACCATGTCTTATTTCATTTATATTAAACAAACAACTAGATGGCATATCTTTTATTGATGATCGAATACTTGAGAATATCAGGAAGCAGTTCCGTATTTACCTTGATCTTGGTTCGATGGTATATTAAAGTGCATAACACGGATAGCGCTCTGTCGTTGAGATGCGTATGAATCAAAGAATTCATATTGAAGGTGATATTGCCTGTCAAACTCTGGTTGATAATATACAGTTGTTGGTGTGAATGCAGGATATCGTCTTGTTAGCAATGATAAGAGCTTGAAATCGAGCAATGAAGGTGTTTTACATGTTTAGGAAACATTTTGGTTCATGTTACAATAAAACCAAATTACATCTTTATGTACATCCAGACAAGAACAGGAGCTTTATACAGAAATAATCTACAGTGCTGCATTGCGCTACCAAAAAAGTTGCGATAACTGGAAACACACACGATTCAATGCATAAACCAAGGTGGGTGTGATACATGTATACGTATACAGGGTATATTTTATTCAGTAATAATGTCTGTAGGGATTAATCAGAATAGGACGTAGCTGATGATCGTTTGTGTAAGATTTATGATCCATGATGGTAGGAAGCAATGGAGGAGCATGTGCTATATGGTGATAGTCATCAGTATCAGAGTACACGCTTGCTGGAGAAAGTGAGTTTGAGAGATCCGGACTTTGCTCGGGTTGATGATATGGGTGTTGTTGGGGATCAGAACTGGCTTCACTATGCATGTAAATGTTTGATTAATTTTTGCGTCACACCCAACTCAATCATTCGACTTACAATAAGGGTTGATTCTTGTGTGTATGCTCTTGATGTCTTGACAGCGTCGTCTTTCTAGTAAACGATTTGTTGCAGCCATCGCACACATAAGGTCTGTTTCCCGTGTGTGTTCTGCGATGCCTTGCAAGAGATGAGGAATCTCCAAATGTTTTTTGACAGCTTGGGTATTCACATACGTGTGGTCGTTCGCCAGTGTGTGTTCTTGAGTGAACTGTCAATGCACTTCTCTGGATAAATTGCTTTTGACATCCTTTCCATAGGCAGTGATATGGTCGCTCTCCTGTGTGAATGCGTTGATGCCTGGCGAGATCAGATCTTCTTGTAAAACTCTTTGAACATTGCATCCAATCGCAGGAATAAGGTTTGCATGGCTTGTTTATAAAAGCAGTGGTAATACAGTCGTTTGTTGAGTTCAGTAAATTGCAAATGTCCATAATGCGATGATGTTGGCTGTTTCAACAGATATCTGTGGCTCTATTTATATTTGTTTCTGTTCAAAGGTGGGGAGGTGTATATAAGGTTAGAGAATGGCTGCGAGCCAAATGTTTTTAGGCGGATCCTCTGCAAGCAATGTATAAATAAAAAGCCCAGCGGAGAGGGAGACACATTTGGGTGATTGAGTGGAGCACGAGCCATTTCTATATAATGTGTGTGTTGGCATAAAAATAAACTCAGGGCATTGGAAAATGGCATGGCATTACACTAAAATAAATCCAAATTCTATATCATTGAACATTGCTAGCCTATGAATTACGGTTGCCAAGAGTTATCCATACTATAAGCATCTAGTGCCCATCTTGATAATTTACATGTTAATTATCATAAATGATGGCCTTACTGGATAGCTCAGCGTTCTAGGCGAGTATCGCTTAAATGTTATCTTGATTTTTTAACCGTGAGTTCCTTTGTCATTCTACAAAATGATATGGCATGAAGTTCGTGGTAGTCAATGTTTGCACATGTTTGGGAATGAATACCCGATCCGCGCTTAAGATTACACGCACAGAGAGTGTTTGTAATGACATGATTGGCCTTGTGTTTGTTTGGAATGAACATTCTAGACTGGAGCTATCCATTTGCAATCATACGAAAAAGATCGACAAAAGGTACCATACTTGAGCAAACATTACAAGTATTGTAGCACAGTTCTATGATTCTGACAGGGCCAAGACAAGGTCATAACTCGATGCATATTGGCCAACCTCGGAGCAAAGAAACCGACTCTTTAGCAATTAATTTAAAACGAAACACAATGATGATTGTTTTCAATGTTTATGTATTTATAACTCTTGAGCCGAGCTAAACATATGATGTTATTCTTGGAAATGTGGTGCCCGAATGGAAAACAATATCATGGCGTTGAATGGATATGCCCCTTTATACACACATACCACATCTGACATAACAAGGATGCCCATCAAAATAGCAACCAACACAAATGCCTAATTTGCTAGGCAAAATGAGAAGTAGGCCTCGTCTCATCATTAACGCATTATTTTTAAATCTAGTCTGTTTTTACGTTTTATAATTACAGCACCGTGTTATATATGTATTGTTGACATATCGAGTTAGTAGCAGCTTAATGTCAATGTAAAATTCTTAAATTATGAAACATCCGTTAATTTGGGAAGGATAATCGCTAAAGAATTCATTGTGTTTCAAGACCCAATTCCGAATAGTAAAATGCTCATTGCAATCATTTTGCTACAAAGAATCACAGCGAATATCACACCATAATTCCTGGCAAATTAATAAGTTCTATCATTGTTCGACGTTTATACTTGATGGCTTGAACTTTTGATTAACACGCTGTATTGGTGATACAACAATCAGGTATTGCAGAGAGACCATCTTCTACAATTAATCTCAAATGAAGTCAGGTTAACATTTTTGATTAGCTGAAGAAACTTTGGTGGACGCATCTCCTTTTGCATGGTTTCTGAACCTAAATCAATGTGGCAACAGGTTTTAATCACGCTGCCTGTTCAATCTGCTTACAGCCTGCCCAACAAAATAAGCGCTCGACTATGCATTCTATGAGCGTACCATTTATAATAGCTCATTCATGAAACCTTTGTATGCATATTGTATCCGCACATTTACTCGTTTGTTCATTGCGAAAATCTCGTCTTTGAACCAGACGCACTTGTCAATCAAGCTTGCCTCAACGACCCTCTCGACAAGAATCGCCATACCTCCTCTCAAACCTCCGTTTCTTTGCCAGTAGTTCAAGTCGTTTAAATCAATATGAATATTCTGTTAAAAAAAGGAATCGTGTGCATATTTAGGAGACATAACGTCCCGAGTTTTGGGTACAAGTACAAAGGCAGTTCAAACTTGACATCTGGCCCTCAATAATATCAGTGGCACCAAGGGACAGGGAGTATACTACTCTACTGGAAGTCTGAGCTTTATCATCCTCTGTCTATTACTGGTACATCCATCATCTCGACCATTTCAATTTCATTTCGGGATAGCCATTTGCATATCTGCATCGACCGGCTCTTGGAATAATCCTTGCTCACACTGTGCCGCGCCTCAATTTAGTAGAAAGCTGCTTACATGATACATGTGTCTCACTAAAGGTTTCTCAACGCTCCTTTGCATTACGATGGCCAACAGAAAAGGCCCTCTTTTCTTACGTAAACTTGGAGATCAACGTTTGCACTAGAATACTGTAAAGGATAGATGCAACAAACGATACAGTTTATTGTTTCAATAAGTGCAATGTAAGTTCATAGGAAATACAATTGTATTTCGTGAATTCCAGACAGAAAGAAAAATGAGAATGATCTATGGTACAGAATGGTTATGATCTATAGTGGGCAGTTGGAAGGATTTTTTTTAAAAAAAAAAAAAGAATATAAATAAATTATTTGGGAGAAAACGAGAATCACTCAGCATTATGCCTCTGTATACTCAAATAGAGGTAGATATTAATGCTACAGTGCAGCATGTTATATCTATTTTAAACAATTGATTCAGGATACGCTATTATTCCTTAATGTGAGGTTGGTTGAGTGGTATGACGGTCAATGCTTCTGTTGATACACTGCTATTTGCCCTTAAACTACTTTGGATTCATGTGCACAACAATGACAACATGCTCAAGGCAGCCAAACCGATGAATCTTTATCGTATCTTAAGCTACAATAGGCTGAAGTGAGACCTTTTAAAGACATCAATGTACCTGCTGGATCAAAATCTGTTAAAGCAAGACACACATGCAAAACGCATCATAATCACGCTTTACACAAGTAAAGAGTTTCAGGGCAAATACAAGTGAGTTATCACAAGCTCCATTAACAGAGTTATTACTGCAAGAGAGTTGTGAGGGATTGGTCCGACTTTATCCTGATTCCTTCCCTTGGCGCATGATCATTTAAGGGAATTATTCATGTAATTGTATGAAGAATGCCATCAAGCACGAATTTTAGTACCAATTCTACCGAAATGAAAATACAACACACGAAATTGACCGCAACAAACGATAAAGTGTTCTATTTATTATTAATTGTGTGTAATTTTCATGCAAGGATTCAAGCTTTGCTAATTTCAGCAAGTTGAAGATCAATGACCTGCTTAATCTTGGGATCCAAATCAGTGTGAGCCTTTACGGCAGCCTCAAGCTTATCTAAGTTGGCCTTGAAGCTGGCGCTGTTCTTGTCAATCTTGGCAATCTTGGAGAGAGATTTGGCAGCCAACAGGTACTTTTGTTGGCGAATATAAATCTCAAAGCCGAGAGCATGAACTTCAACGTTATTAGGCGCTAATAATTCTAATGGCTTTACAAATTGAAGAGCATCTTCTAAGGGTTTGTTGGTGTTGAGGTATTTGTCTCCTTCGGGATCTTCATCAACGGGCTTTTTGTCCTGCTTGTTTTTAGCAGCTTCTTCCTTGATTTGAATCTTCTTGGCTTCAGCATCTTGTTGTGCCTTTAAAGCAGCCTTACGAGCCTTATTTCTGGCCTTCTTCTTTTCAGCTTCAGTCATGTTGGCCTCATCAATTTCGTCATTCTCCTTGGGCTTATCAGCGAGAGCTAAATAAGCTTCAACGGCACCCTTGGCAGCCTTGAGGTAGAAAGGATGGGCTCTAAGCTTATCTTCCCAGAGCAAGGCACTCACATAAGAACGAAGAGTCAGCTTGCGCAAACAGTAGCTATGGAAATCAAATTGGTCATCAAAGTAATCAACATAAAACTTCTCCAGGGTATGGAAACGCTTCAAGGCCTTGCCATAATCCTTCTTGCGGAGGTAAGCATTGCCTTCCTCAGTCATGAACCATTGACATTGCATGTCAGTCAAATCTTGAACAGTAGCAACATCCTTACGAGTAAATAAACCCAAAACACGTTCAGCCTCATCGATATGACCAGCACGCAAAAGATACTTGGCACACTTGGAGTTGATGAAACGATCTTGCAAATCCATTTCACGAGCTTCGTTCATAATCTTGGATGCCTCTTCAACTTGGCCAGCATGCTTCAAAATTCTACCTTTTGTCATGTAAAGTTCCACAACAGTTGGTGTGTGGGCGATAGCCTTGTTGATAACCTCGAGAGCCTTTTCGTTCTCCTTGTGGAAATCGTGTTGCTTAGCAACGTAGTATAAAGTCCACAATAAAGCAGTAGGAGGTTCCTTTGCAGAATCAGCACCAAATGTACCATTCTTTTCCAAAGAGGCAAGATAACCAGCAACAAGCTCTTCAATCATACGCTTCTTTTCGGCATCAGCATAATATCTCTTCATGGAGGCAAATAAAGATGGGATGCCCTTTCTCAACCCGTTTTGAAGGGAAGCTTCGACCTTGATCTTGAAGGAATCGCCCTCGGCGTGTTGAAGGATCAAATGCTCAATGGCCTTGGAGCGAGGGTATTGAATAAAGAGGTCGCTGAGAAGACCATTGATTTCACTCTTTTCCTTGAGAGACAAAAGTTCGGTGATGTAAGCAATGTTGTGAGGATTCTCACTGATCAAAATTCGATAAGCTTTTTCGGCCTCTTCCTTTCTGCCCAACTTTTCCATATACAATGCATTCTTCTCCTTCCATGCTCTCTTGTCTGTCACTTGAGGCTCGATTTCGTTGAGATGATCCAAGGCGCTTTGAAAGTCGCCTGTTTCCTCTAGTAACATATTATGATACATGAGTAATTCGGATTTTTCAAAATCAGTGGTGGCAGCCTATTTAATTACAAATGTCAGTTTACTGTCTGTATTATTCCATAGACCACTTACAGGAACATTGGATTCAGCGTGAGTGTTCAAAACCTTGACACCGTTTTGAGGCTCATTGACAAGCTGATAAGCAATAGCCAATCCAAGCCAGAAGGGAGGGTTTTGGGGTTTGGCTTCCAACAATTTGGTGCGCGTGTCCTATTAACAGAATTCAGTTTGTCTGAACTCTTCCACATCCCAATCAATAATAACCAACTTACAACCAAAGAGTCATAGTGACGCATTTGAGTTTGGAGAATAGCGTAATCACGGAGAATGTTAAAGTCGTTCTTGTTGAACTTCAGGGCATTAGCATAACACTTGGCAGCTTCCTCATAGTTTTTATCAGCGCGATACAAAAGACCATACACATGCCAACCTAAAATAGCCCATACTTAATAAGAATAACGCAATTATCCATCGTCCTGCAGTACTTACAGATATGAGAGGTGAGATCCTTCAAGAGACCTTTTTTGACATATTCGTAACCTTCTTCCTTCTTTTGAAGGTTGTTCAAAAACAAACCCTTCATTGCCATAGTTTCTATCAAAATCAGTTAGAAAATAGTAACAATCTAAACGTTGTTGCCGAGCATATTTACCACCATGATCAGGATACTTTTTGAGGATACCTTCGGCCAGCTTCAAACCTTTTTTATATTCACGAAGCTCATAATTTTTCTGCAATGTAGATTCGATTTAGTCCATAATCACACGCGCAGATATGCCACAGGTTGCTTTTTTTTTACCAAAAGATTTCTAAATACTTGGGCTTCCTTGGGAGGAAGCTCTCTTTTGTTGGCTGCCATTGTGGAAAATGATGTTGTGGAAGAGGAAAGAATGATTTTATGAAACAATCCCAGAAAAAGATTTTTAAAGATATTGCGGTAAATCAATTACATTGTCCTCCTGCCCAAATGCACTAACATGAGATGGTAATTGCCAACAGAAAATGTCTTGAGCATTCATAAAATTAACATGACGGTAATGATTCAAAGCTTTAGAATAGTGTATCCAATCGATTCAATGTAATGCAGCTCTTTTGAGCGTTTGCATTGATAATTGTATTTTTTTTTTTTTTT
>DF836570.1:5890-35278 GCA_000950595.1 Mucor ambiguus
TGCTTTTTATACGATCAAGATGACATCGAATCGCCACTTGAAGAGGGAGTAGGGCTTTGATCAAACAAATGCACTGGTGTCTGCAATGTGGATGATGTTGACTGTTCCTCATCTTGTTGCTGCTGCTGTTGCTGCTGCTCTTTGCTCTTCTTTAAAGCTTCTTTTCTATCATTTTCTTCTTGCTCAGCAAGAGATAATCTTATTGCCTCCATCACCATCCAGTCTTCCAAATCCATATTTACATCTCTCATATTGTTCAAATGCTGATGATACTCGGTGGCTGCGGCTGATGATGCGGATCTGCCTGGTCTTGTCAACAGCGATGTGACACCTGCAGCTCGCAAGAGGTTGTTTTGGCGAGGTCCACCACTGCCAGCATTGGAAGCAGAGTTTCTTCTAGAGACGGCTCGCGCGGGATTTGGTACAGGTGTTGTTGTTTTATCCCAATTAGGCCTGATGTGATCTACAATGGCACGCATGGTTGATAAAATGGCCCATATCATTTCTATATGTATGCTTACCAATCAATACAACATCAGGATTCTTGTGATCTACGCTTTCACGACGAGGTCCATCTGATCCTCCCACACCAGATGTTGTATGCCGAGTGCCTGTCATTGTGCTGTGCGAACCACTTCGAGAACGGGCCTGAAATTTCTCACTCCAAGCAGGCGATTCATATATAATGCCGTAATTCTCCTCCATACAAAAGGGACATGTAGCAGGCACTGAGGGTGTCTCAATGGGGCGATGAATCTGAACAAAACATTCGGTGCAAATAGGCTGATCGCAGCAACGAGAGTAGTTGATGTTTGCAGGATAGTACTGATAAAGAGACTTTATGAGATAACAGGGCTCATTGTGCACAGCCAGCATTTTACTTACCAGAAAACAGATTGGACATTCGACAGCATCATTGTACAGCATTTTTTCTCTTTGCTTCATCTTCTCGAGGTATGCCTTCTTTCGTTCGACATAGGGGTCATAGGAAGCGTCTCTTTGTGAAGCACTGCGAGGTCTGGTTTTTGGTTTGCTGTCTGCTGGTGGCGGTGGTGGTGGTGCTGATACTGATAGGGATGATGCTGTTGTATTTGTGTTTGTGGTAGATGAGGAGATGGATATGGTGGACAAGGATGAGGATGATTGTGGTATGGGCAGGTTGGGAGATGCCGTTGCTGCTGTCACTGTCTCTGGAGCATCAGGCAAACCTATATACATACGTGAGTATGGCGCAATGTCATAGTAACTGCAGCGGGGTATACCTTTGTAAAACGGTGCTATCTTTCTCTGTACAATGAGCTTCTGTAGAATACGAGGGTCATAATCTTGCTCTGTGGTTGGATACAAGCCATTTGGAAACACAGCACCAAGGTCAACCAGGTCTTCAATCTTTTGTTGCGGCATGCGACCAGGTTTTGCATTTTTGCTGCTGTTGCCAGATTGCTTAGACGCGTTAGCACCCATTGTTTATAGGAATGATGTTGTAAGAAAAAGGAAAAAGGAAAAAGGAAAAAAAAAAGCCCTGTTGGTGGTTTCCCCCCCTCTTCAAGCATTGGTTTATTAATTTTTCAAACGGTAAAATGTACAAAGCGCCCTAAACCTAAATGATGCACTTGAAAGGGGACATGCATTCAAACTCATTGCTGACTCTTCTCTATCATGAAAGGAGATGTAGCTATCGATATCTAAGCTGTGCTTGTGGCGGATGATACAGGTCGTACGTCAATAATGGCATTGGCAGGTGCATGGCCTTGGTTCTCGGTTAATGCACCATCCAAAACGTAAGTGTACGGGCCTAGCTTTCGATGCTCATTCATCTCGTATGCAATTACCAATTGACACCCTATAACAGCAAGTCAGTTACTGCATTTGCTCACATCCACGACATGGTATCTTACTAGGACAGTGGTATCTGAATTGCTTCTCGTATCCATCGCGTCTACATCAACAGGAGGATAAAAACAGACATTTTAGAGTTACAGACTAAAACATTACTTCATGGATCAAACCTTTTCAGCAGCACACATTCTCCTGCTTCTGCTGTGAGTTTGTATGTACGTCTAACATTGGAAACAATGATGGCATTATCTGTTCTGCGTCGTGGTAGTTGTCGAAGGTCCGCATCAATCACCAGTGCAAATTCTGAGCAGAGACAGTAGTAGACATTCAGCGATTTTGGCTGGTCCTCTGGTTTTGTGGCATGATCTGAGGAAGAGACGACTGACGACGATACAATTTTGGGCATAATGTGAAATGTAGAAAAACGGATACACGGCTCTTTTTGAGCACAAAAAAGTCTTTCATATGTCTGACGCTGTGACTCGAGCCATTGGGCCAATGTGAGCTCCATGATATCATGAATACAGCAGATAATGCCTCTCCGATTAAGCCTATTACAAGCACAATGGTAATTTTATACGTCATTTGCGCCTCTTTTTGCCCTGATCTGAAATCAATAAAAGGCCCAAGTTTCAGTTCGTTTTAATTTTACTTTTTTTTCCCCCTCATTTATTGCAATTCACAACATGGATTTCACACCAAAGCAACTACACTATTTCAAACGAGAGCTAATTACCGAGCAGTTGATTCATGAAATCAACACACTGATCAAAAGCCCTGACATTGCGTCCATCATTGATAAGGAAGACAGTGAGACTTCACCGTTTCTTCGTTACATCTTTCAAAATATGGTTATCGAGTTTCCGCTGCTCAAGCATACATGCGACGAGGACTTCTGGCCAAAGTGCAAAGTGTTCCTGAACGAATTTAACAAGGTGAATCTGGATTCCTACTATACACCTCGCAGCAGCGACTCCAACAAGCAACGAAAGATGATCCAGCACAAGATCCAGAAATCGCTGGTGTTTGCATTCTGTGCCAGCATCAAGACATTACAGGGTCAAGAGGAGAGCATTCGAATCAACCCACAGCAGGAATCTGTCACTGCCACGACGCCATTGTCGCCTGTATCAGCAGCAGCAGTTGCCGCAGAGCAGAACGACATGTTTCGAGTGAATATTGTCACAGTGCGTCAAATCAAGGAGAAGAAGACATTGCGAGAGGTTTCACACGCCGAATTCTTGATCGAGACCTGGTTTCCTCATCAATCAGAACCTGTTTACGTGGGCCGTCGTCATGGCGAGTTTAGACGTCTTCGGGATCAGTTGAAGCACCATTTTAAGAATATGGACATCCCTCTTGTGCCATCCAAATCAACAAACACAGCACATCAGCAAGGTTTTCGTGAGAATGATAGACTCCTATTGCGAGCTTTTCTCTACCATTTGACGGGCGATCCTTGTAGCACCTCCATGCCTTCCAAGCATCAGCAGCAGATCCAAAAGAGTCACATACTTCGCAAGTTTCTTGCAGACTCGCCCATCCTATTCACTGTGGAGGAAGAGAAGGACACACTACTGAGAGAGGCAGCCGACAAGCATCGTATCGAAGAGCAACAGCAATTTCAAAAAGAATTGGACAAACGAGTGCTAGAAATGAATGAAACATTGGAAGATCTAAAGAAGGATATTTTGCAACCGGGTGGTTTAACTGGTGTGTTTGATATTATCAAGAAGACGCCGCAAATGGAAGATTTGCCCGAATCGCTGAAGAAAGCATTCGAATGGGGCCGCATCAAGTAAGTAGAGAAATGTGATACATAGTAGCTTAGTAAAAGGCTGATCATTTCTCCTGATAGTTTTGCATTTGCTTTGCATAGACAGTTTTTAACATCAGATACAGCTACTGAGAACCTGAATAATCTGCGCAGAACGCATGGCCTCATGCCCTATCGCACAATGTCTGTGATCCTTCGATTTTCCAATCCCATGTCCATGGTAAAAAGTATCATGGATCTGTTCTTGGCTCAGCCATTTGGCGGAAGAAGTTTATTTCAGAGGTATATAATTCATTCAACATGGCTCGGCGTTTTTTGGTCCATCTTACTAATCAACCCATTCATAGGATACTCATCTCTAACATGAACGAAGAATCAAAGGTCTTTGAAAAGGATATCAAGATTCTGGAAGAAAAGATTCAAGACAAGGTGATATGTCAGAAAGTCTACAATGCTGTGAGAACACCGTTGCCTGAAAACTCTAGTTTTAGAGGTATTTGTTAATATCTCTCCCTATTTAAATTGACAATGAGGAGTCTAATTCACAACGACAATAGATTACGACACGCGAACCATGGAAATATTGGCATTGCTTGGCAACGACGAAATCGAGCCATTACTGTCTGCAGAGCAAATTACAATGCTTGCTACATTTGATGAAACACACGAGACCAAAAAGCGGGTCAAGCAAATTGCTCAATTATGGGAACTGTACGCACGTCAGTATGAGCAAGAGCTTATGATGAATCTGGTATTCCAAGGTGTCACTGGCGAACTACTAAAAGAATTTATATCCGTATTTTACCAACCCTTGGCACAAGTATACAAGGCTGCTGATATTAGTACCACCATACGTCACGTTGCCTCCTTCTTGGATGATTTACTGCAAGTCATTGATGAGTTGCCAGCAGATCTGGATGTTACTGACACGATACAGCTATTCATTGATCTTGTGCAACGCCATGAACAGCATTTCTACGAGTTTGTCTATAACGTGCATAGTCAGGAGGCATCAAAAGTATTTGACGAGTTGATCCAATATCTGGATAAGCTATTCACGTTTGTGGCTCAAGGCATTCCTGGAAAAATCGACATTTGGCACAGTGTAGAAAAGGTGGTTAGCAAAGAAGAGCTGCCCGTCCTGGAACAAGAAATTGATGCTATCTGTCAATATCGATATCAGCAAAAAATGTATCACTTTGAGAGACAACGCAGGAAGCTGATGATTCATCACCATGGCAACGGTATCCAAGGTGGCACTTTGGAAGGACTGGCCAAAATCGCAACTGATGCAGATCAAGAACGTCAAAACGACATCTTTCAATACATCCCTCAGCGAAAAGAGCTGGTGGGTGCCATGGCTGATTTTGAAGAATTTCAATACGAAGATGATGCTCTCCATAGTCCAAGCTTCAGTGGTAGTAGCGATGAAGATGATATAGACGATGACCAATCCAGTGGTTCTTCGTTAGAGTCAAGAAGTAGCAAGAGCGACTCAAGTAATATATCCCATGTTGGCATTGAAAAGCCAGTGTTGAAACTGATACCCAAAATCGTGCCTTATTTCGTACAAGACGTAGTAGAGATGATGAAGAAGAGTAACCAAAATAACAACTGTACCTAATTTTCTTTTCTTTATTCATATCATAAATAAATAAATAAATTGAAAAGACTACCATCCTTGAGTTCCAGACTTGCTTGCGCCACGGATCAATAAACTTCGTAAAACTTCCCATCTCTTTTCACATACATTGGCGCTGTGTTTACCACGCAATTTTGCCTCAGCTTCTTTCCATCGACATCCGCTTAATCTTGTCAATACATGAGCCATGAGTATCTTGTCATCGTCCATTGTCCATGTTTCATAACCGCGAATAAATTCATGCTCTTGTTTTGGTGAGGTGGATGGCTCGCTGACAGGTGGAGAAAATATTGATCTGGTATCGTTAGTTGCTTTTATTTGTTTATCATTGCAGTTTGAATCACGTGGTGGTGTAGGAGGTCTCCATTTCTCTTGCTCTTCACGTTTCACAAACACCTAATAAGAAGCTTTAATATATACATTACAATTATTGCAAGTAATTTATATACATTCTTCTCTGGCTGTTGTGCTTTACTCAAGACATAAGCTATTAAATCTTTAGCAGAAGGTCTTCTGGCCCTGATCTTTTCTTTCAGAGGAGAGTCAGTTGGTGTAGATGTAGACTATACATGTAGACATGAATGAGTTGAAATGAAAAAAAAGTAATGGTACAAAATTAGAATACTTTACAGCAACATCAGTGTTATCTTTTTCATCATCGCTATCAATCAAATTTCCCTCTTCATCATATTCTAGAAAAGGTTTGGATTTTTCTAATCCACCGGCAGCAAGATCTTTAGCTATCAGTCGCAGTAGATACAATGATATTCAAACCTTTTGGTGTTAGACCTCTTGGTAAAGTGGGTGATCCTGTCTTTTTGAAGTTGAGAATAGTACGGCGGACGCTTTGCTGATTGATTCCACATATGCGTGCAATTTGTCTTTCATTTGCTCCTGCTTGATATGCGCCAATGATGAGCCATCGCTTTGCATCTCTCTCATCTCGACTTGTCGATGATGCTGTTAATGATTTTGTCGATGATTTGACTCTTTTGTAAGGCATGCTTTAATGCTTGTTGCTAAAAGGAAGAAAGAAGAGAAAAAGGGCAAAAGGGGAAAGGGGAAAGAGGAAAGAGATGCTTTATTGCCGATTGAAAAATTCCCCCAACGCATGACGTATTGAGCCAATAACATCGAAATGTTGGAGCATAACTGCATTAACTATAAAAAAAGAAAGGCCTGGTATCTCATGTCGCTCATGTTTATAACTTGTTTATGGAGTATCATATAGATTGAGTTCCATCAAGTTGGATTGAATAAATCTTCTGACATCTTTAAATGTAAGGGTTGGGCATGATTCATTTTTGGATTCAATCATCGATTCTCTGTTGCATCTATCAACGGCGATGATGAGTTCCCTTTTGTAAACGGTCTATTATATTATTTTATTTGCATCATATTGGCACAGCGAATTATTATCTCTGATATTACTTCATATCTTTAACTTAGCTGCCTAGAACAACAATATTGGAGCTTTGACACCTTTTGTTCATTGAGTGTTGTGCTCGCTTTGCTTGTAAAAATGGCAACGATGTTGGCATTGAAGACGTGATGATCTTCCAACTTGTTGATAGAGCTGTGTAGCGACGGGCTTCTTGGCTTTTGTATTCAGAGATTCGTCTTCTATTTGAATCAAGTAGACAACAATGAAGACATGAAAACTTCTTTATGACAACTTGGTTCATTGACTGTCTGTCATGCGGATCAACAAACTTATCAATGAACAACAGCTCATTATTAAAAAATGCATATAAAAGAGCAATATTTCTTACAATTTCTAATTAGATTGATGGTCTATAACAATATGCTGACATACATTCTGTTCTTAGCCCCTTTTCTTCTCATTGCAGTTAAGCAATTCCCAACTGTGAAGATAATCGCCGGGATGTTAGAACGTAAGTTGGAAAGCTGCACTCAAATTGCTTATATCTAACAATATAGTCATGTGGTTTCAGAATTCCGTTGCAAAATGCTTCTGCGATTGATACACGGTATGTACATTCTGATGTTTTTATGAATTTAGTGCTCACATTGATTTACCTGGCTCTGACAATATTAGACCCAACAGAGGGTTCTTTGTCTACAAAGAGTACAGAGACCTCAAATGAACAGGTGAATTCGAGAAAACTTTCTCTATCCACATCAGCTGGTTGATATCTGTACTTAGGTCAACAAATTGGAACTTGAGCAATTTGTACTCAATGCAGATCAATTCATACCGTCCATTGAATCTGTTCGAAACAGACTGGAAGTTTTAGAAGATATCCTCTGTAGCAGCCAGAGGTCTCTCACTGAGTCTCAAGCAATTGCAAAGATCAATGACCTTGTAGAAACAACAAAAAACATGGAGTCGGCGCTTACAAATTTGCAAGAAAAATACATTGGTATACAAGCCAAGCAAAATAACTACAATACAATCATAGCCAACATGAATCGCTTTAAGAAACATCAGCAGCGTCTTGGATCGAGATTAGAATTGTTGGAAGAAAAGGGAAAACAAGACGATGGCAATGGCGGCGGTGCTGCTGAACAGTCTTTAGAATCTCGAATCATTCTTATCGAAGACGCTCTATTCAGTGTGCAAGCATTTCAACCCAATGAACTGTTGAAAAAAGATATAAAGGAATTATCTGAAAAGAACAAGGCTTTAGAAATCAATATCAAATTCCTGCAAAAGAAACTGGCTGAAACTCATGCAAATCAAGCCGTTCTTCGTGTAGATTTGGACAGTTTGAACCGCAGAACCGTATCCAACACAGAGGACCTGGTGGATTGCAGGGTCAATAAACCAACAACAAAAACTTTGGATCTGAAAAAGGAGACTGGCTCCATTATTTTATGCAAAAAAGATGTCAACCAAGAGCAAAGTGACATGAATGGCAGAGTGCCGCCCCATTCAATCATCTAGACAGTAGCAGTAGCATATGTAGTAGCTTTTTTGATACATATCCAAAATAAAGCTAATCCTATTGCCAAATATAGACGCAATTTAGAAAATAAAAATTCATAAGTGTACTATTTCCCCCTTACATACTACTATGAGCGTTCAACATCAATTACCTCGACAAAAAGTAAAACACCACTTTTGGCATGCCGAAACTGGTTTAACCTCCGATTTGTCATTCTTTCCCAGATTGACCAGATTCTAATCCATTTCGACTTGGATAAACTATTTTGCCTGATCCGACTATATAAACTGCAATGCTTATCTCGTACTCCCATAAGCTTTCTAGCAGTATTTTTCAAGGCGCATCCAATGGTTCTAATTATGAGAGGTATTTTATACAAGCTTATGGAGAAAACTCAGAAAATTTGAAATAAGGTTTATGGCCAAAATGTCGACATTTTGCATAAGAAGGTCTCACCATTTAAGTTTCAAGGGTTGCCAGGAACACAGAGAATCATTTTGATCTGATATGTGCTATAGCAAGAATCTTTATTTTGAGATAAAAAACGCGATCGTTTGATTTTTGATGAAAACCATGAGGTACCCCTCATGGTTTTTTGGTCGATTTCGGTCTATTTTTCTTCGACCCCAAAAAGTTGAGCAAAGGTGCCAGAGAGTTAGTGCTACATCAGGGCAATTGTGTGGTGCTATTTTAGCGGCTCAAATACACCCAAATTTTGCTGCACTTTGCATATTTATGTACAGTAATGAGCAATGCAGGTATGCTATCTGCCCTTTTTTTTGGATAATTATGATTGATGCAGACGTAGAATAGTCAAATTCATAATTGCAGATCAACAATCTTAGACCGTTTTATCATAGAGAAAAGTCAAAATGTGAGGTTTCAATATACATACATTATCAAGATATTAGGGTTTATTGTAGTTTTTGTTTGATAAAAAAAATAGCTTCATCTTTGAAAGATAATATAGTAAAATAGAGATAATAGTACAAAAGGTAATTATATTAATATAATCGAAAATAAGTTTACAAGGGAATAGAAGAATTGATTAAATTTAAGCTGAAGACTTTTCCTCGTAGTCGAATTCAACTTCTTCATTTTGCTTCAGGTCATGGCGACCAATGGCATCATCTGAGACATCAGTAGCATCATTCTTACCGTGGCAGTAGTAGAAGAGAGGAGCACAGATGCCCATAGCGATAGAGATACCAGCATACATCCACTTAAGCTTGGGGTTATAAGCAACAGAGACAAGAGCAAAGCCAAGAACGGAACCAAGACAGTTCATGAATAAGAACAAAGCCATAACCAAAGATTTCATATTCTCGGGAGCCTTCTTGTAGGCATATTCAAGACCGGTGATAGACGCAAAGATTTCGGAAATACCGATCAAGATATAAGCAGGGACAATGTAACCAGCAGAAACATCGTTCTTGTTGGTACCACTTGGGTTGTCATAGTAAGGGCCGGAGCTGTAGATAAGAGCTTGAATGCCTGCAGCATAGGCCATAGCAAGAGAAGCAAAGACGAAGCCGCAAGTAATACGCATGATGGGACGGAGAGGAATACCAATTCTACGGAGACCAGGATAAACAAATTTATCCATGATAGGAATGAAAAGCACAAGAGTCAAAGGATTGATGTTTTGCATGATATCGTTGGGAACATTGCCGGTTTGCATAGTAGCAGCCATGGAAACCATGTTGCTAGTCATTTGAGAGTAACAAAGCCAGTAGATGGGATACCAACAAAATACAAGACAAGCTCTGAAAGTACGCTTCAATTCATCGATAAAGACATCATCCCAAGTAGCCTTGGCAGCAAGTTCAGGGTGAGAGACGGCCAATCTACTAGGCTTACAGCCATCGAGGCCGTTCTTGAAAGAGAGCTTGATGATTTTGAAGACTTCCACAAAGATGGAGCCACGAGGAGGATTGCGAACGTAGAATTTCTTACCCAAAAGCACAACGCAAATACAGGGAATGAAGACAAGAGTAGGCAAAAGGAAAGCAGCCCAGAAACCAACTTGTTGCTCGATAACAATGGTGGTGATGGCGATGAGACTACCGACATTGATACCTATAAATGTGGACACTGTTAGTTCATATACCTATTGGCTCCCTCTTTCATTTGGTTACATACCCCAATAAAAGTAATTAAAGAGTTTTTGATATGTAGCTTGAGGAGAGACAATAACACGGGTTTCAGAACCAGAGGCAGCAACAACAGTTTGGCCATGAGCAGGCATATCACCTTCATCAGCAGTATATTTGGAAGAGGTCTTGGGCTTGATGGTTCTAATGAAAGGTTTGGTGTTCTTGTATTGCTCAGCAACGAGAGGGGATACATTGGCCTTAATACCGCCAGCAGCAAGACCAATAACAATGATGGCGACAATGAAACCAGGGAAAGTAGCACCAGCTGCAATGGCAGCAGGCATGGCAGTCAATGTCAAGATGAGCAAACCGAGAAAGTAAAGACCAGAAAAGACGAGAATGGTCTTGTATTTACCCCAGTATTGATCAGCAACAATAGCACCAATGATAGGAGTAACATAACACCAGAACTGGAAGAAAGTGTTCAATGCAGTAGCAGTTTGTTGACCTCTGCCCATAGCACCAGGCAATTCAGCGGGATCTACCAAGGATTATGACGAGTCAATCATTGGCTGACATTCAGCATTTAAATTAACTTACATGATCCAGGATCAGGATTTTGGATGTAGTTTTGGAATGGACCTGTTAAGCCATAGAATGTGAATCTTTCACAGAATTCAATAAGGATGACGAGGTAGGCAGCTTTAGGAATATGATCAGCGACTTCTCTCAAATGCTTGTAATCTTCTTCGGTAGGTTCAACGAGAATTTCACCGGTTTCAGAGACCTCGAAACCACCTTCGTGTTCTTGCACGGTGACATCTTGCTTTTCTTTTTCACTCATAGAGAAGTATTATAAAATATAGCTAAAAGAAGGATGATAGATTGAAAGATGCAGGCTGCTTTATATACACGGATCAAAAAATTGTTTATTTCGGAGTTATTCTGATAAGAAGATGAATGGAAAAGGTGAATTCATCTGTTTCTATTGTCAAACCGTTCTTGTACGCTTCCTCAAGTTCTATTTTCCATCTAAGAGCAAGAAATTCTATAATCATCGAACGAGTAGCCGTGTGTGGTAAAATAGGAGATGAATCCTGGGAAATATTTTTTCTATCCATCATGTTTTGGAAATACGAGTGATACAGCAGATGAAGATTGCATAGATTAAAATTTCTGATCTGTCCAATGTATCAACTTTAAAATAGTCCTACGGATCAAACGCGAAAAGAAGGCATCGCCTAGAGATTATTCACAGCTCATCGCACAGTGGCCAGATAGGATTCACCAAGAAACTATCTTCAAATGTTGTAGTACAGTTGTAACCATATAATCTTAGATCTGAGTAGCCTTAAAAAAATCAAATCGCTGGTACTGATGGTGCACGAAATTTACTTGTATTACAAGTAATGCCTCGTTTTGTATTGAATCCTGAATAAAATTCTGATGATTTACTTAATTGAAAAAGGAAAGAAAGCACAAATAGAGTAAGAGAAATGCCGATGGAATGCACATCTCTTTCTCTCACATGCCATGAATTCATTAAGCTGCATTGCAGCTCGGTGCTCAAGGGCGATATGAAAATGCTCAGATACGAATCGCATTAGTTGCTATACGACGCAACTTGCTGTGATGCGATGTGATAGAAAGCATTCTTTTTTCTTTCACTTTTCGTGCTCTTGTGCTGGTTTTCTTGTCAAAGTCTCACCAGCAATCTCATTTTTTCATCTAGTTTCTCGAGGTTCCAAACCAAATCTGATACAAAGAGTATCAAGGAAAGAAGAGAAGGAATAATTCACCAATGAAAGATAAGAAAATCTCGTATTACGGAAGATACAAAAGATGATCATTTCATTACATGAAAAGAAATCATAAATTGCAACCCTAATCCCAGTTTTGGCTGTCTTGAAGGATATCATACTCATTTTAGCTCATCACACTTGCGCATCATGAAACCTTTCAATAGAAAATCGGCTGTTTAATGAAAAACAGCGCGAGATGGCAAATTAGATTGCGCACAGAGCTAATATTTCCTTGTGACAGATGAACCACTTATTACCAAATACTACAACTCCCTTATTGGCATGGGTCATGCTTCATGTTACTAAAATAGCAGCACCGAGTAAATGGAGAGAAACCGGAGAAACTCCTTCTGGAATCAAAGGTACACAAACACGCCTGATTTTTACCACGAACCCTCGCGTTGAAGGTACTAATTTTCTCACATTCAAAGATTCATAATTTGCGATCAAATTACATCCAAATCATGGAATGGCTGCAACACGAATAATTGCGCACTTCATTTTTAAGCTATAAATCACCTTCTTTTTTTTCCTAAAACAAAAATTGAAACATGAATCAGAAAACAGAAAAAAAATCTTTCGATGATTGTATGAAATGTTGGCTTTTTATTAAAACACTGCATACGACGAAGCATCGAATTATGTGTAAAGGTATATATTACAAAACAAAAAAAGACAAATAGATTAGATTATGTATGATAAGAAATAGACATTTAAACAGCAGGCTTGAATTCAGCTTCATATTCAGCGAAAACCTCGGCCTTTTCAGCTTCTTGATCATGATCGCCTCTGATACCAATTGTATCTTCGGCAACATCCGACTTATCGTTCTTTCCATGGCAGTAGTAGAAGAGAGGGGCACAAATAAACATGGCAATGGCAATACCAGTATACATCCACTTGAGCTTAGGATCAACAGCGACTGAAACGAGTGCAAAACCAAGGATGGATCCGAAACAGTTAGTAAGCAAGAATAGAGCCATCACCAAGGACTTCATCTTCTCGGGTGCCTTTCTGTAAGCATATTCAAGACCAGTGATGGAAGCGAAAATTTCAGAAATGGCAACCAAAACATAGGCAGGGACGATCAAACCAGCAGATACATCATTTTTGCCATTGCCAGTAGGATGATCATAGTAAGGACCTTGCATGTAAATGTAGGCTTGAATACCAGCAGCATAAGCCATAGCAAAAGAAGCAAACAAGAAGCCAGTAGTGATACGAGCCATAGGACGGAAGTTGATGTTCATACGACGAAGAGCAGGGTAGAAAACTCTGTCCATGATAGGAATGAGAATAACGAGAGCCAAAGGATTGATGTTTTGCATGATATCGTTGGGAACATTGCCGGTTTGCATAGTAGCAGCCATGGAAACCATGTTGTTTGTCATTTGAGAGTAACAGAGCCAATAGATGGGATACCAACAAAATACAATACAGGCCTTGAAGGTACGCTTCAATTCATCAACGAAAATATCATCCCAAGTAGCCTTGGCAGCAATCTCAGGATGCTCGCTTCTCAACACAGAAGGCTTACATCCCTCAAACCCGTACTTGAAAGAGAGGCGAATGACCTTGAAAGCTTCAAAGAAAATGGAGCCACGGGGAGGGTTTCTCACGTAATACTTTTTACCAGCGAGAACGATCAAAATGCCAGGAATGAAGACAAGAGTGGGCAAGAGGAAAGCAGGCCAGAAGCCAACATTCTTTTCCAAGATAACGGTGGTGATGGAGGCCAAAGAACCGCAATTGATACCTAATGAAAGCGTGCGCGTCTCGATCAGTAAATTTTTTTCTCAATTCCTGTTGTTCTACAAGATGTACATACCCCAATAAAAGTAATTGAAAAGCTTTTGATATGTTGCTTGAGGAGATACAATAACACGGGTTTCAATGCCATCATGAGCAGCACCAGTATGCGTAGGCAAATCACCTTCATCAGCAGTGTATTTGGAGGATTTCTTGGGAACCAATGTCTTGACATAAGGCGTTGTGTTTTTATATTGCTCAGCAACCAAAGGAGACACATTGGACTTAATACCACCTGTAGCAAAACCAATGATAATGATGGCAACGATGAAACCAGGGAAGGTGGCACCAGAGGCGATGGCAGCTGGAATAGATGTCAGGGTCAAGATGACCAAGCCAACGAAATAGACACAAGCAAAGACGAGGATGGTCTTGTACTTGCCCCAGTATTGATCAGCGACGACAGCACCAATGATGGGAGTGATGTAACACCAGAATTGGAAGAAGGTAGTCAAGGCAGTAGCAGTTTGTTGTCCCTTGCCCATGGCACCAGGCAATTCTGCAGGGTCTATGAGATGACATTGGAGTGAGTTTAAATGAACGTGGGAATATGTGCGTGAGAAAAAACACTGCAAACTTACAGGATGGAGGGTTAGGGTTCTGGATATAATTCTGGAAGGGACCGGTCAGACCTATACATTTTGACAGAAGGTCAACATATGCATCAATTGCATGCGTCTACTATCTTACCATAGTAGGTGAATCTTTCACAGAACTCAACAAGGATAACAAGGTAGGCGGCCTTGGGAATGTCATCAGCAACTTCTCTCAAAGTTTTCCAGTCTTCTGCAGTGGGCTCTGGGCGAATTTCACCATATTCATCTACTTGATAGTCTTGTTCTTCATGTTCTTTCACAGTAATATCATGTTTTGCGTCCTTGTGATCTTCAGCATTACTACTCATTGTAAGAATTTTTTTTTCAGAAAAGTAAAAGATGGAGAAGAAGAAAATATTTCTTAAAATACAATATTATCGATTTATATATCTCAAACCACAATTGATTTGATTGAGTTTCGGATGTTAAACACCACCATAGCGAGACAAATTTCCTCCTCTCTTCAATGCTTATTTAAAAATAGAAAGTTCTTCGTTTCCTGGGTCATTTCCTTTTTATAATTACTAAATGCGGTAAAAAGCGACATCGGTGGGTCATGAAGCCCATGGAGGATATATTATTAAACGAAAATTCTTCACTTAGCATTTGCATCAACACGCTGACGTTTCTTGCGATCCACTTGATCATAGAAACGAATCACCTTGTCGTTCGCTTTGACAACTGCCTTTGAGAAATTGAGAACTTGTAGATGATCCAGGCTTCTCACTCGAGACAATGCAACGTAAGCATGGCCGTAGTCAAAGCTATTTCTCAGATCAATTCGTAGATATTCGATTGTTTGCCCTTGTGATTTGTGAATTGATAGCGCCCAAGCTAGAATTAATGGAATCTGCAATCTTGTTGCCACTGCGTAGCCTGATTTTCAGAAAGTGAGTGAGTAAGCATGTCATGGATAAATTCAGCTCATATTTTACCGTGCGAGTCAAATGTAAAGCTATACTGGCTTATCATTAGCTTTTCGCCGTTTGTGAAGGTCACCACCGGGTACAATTTGTTCTGCTCATCTGGCCTGAATCCTGAAACGACACCTCTGGATCCATTCACCAATGTAGATGTCAAATTCTTGGTGAGCATCACTTGGGCATTTACTTTGAGGGTAACCTCTGCAGGTGCTATACAATGTTTGAGTAGCCCTGGATAGCCAGAATCTGTTGATTTGTACACGATGGGCTCTCCGCTCAAAGCTGAAAGTTTTCCGTAATTTGCCGTATCCAATTCTTTTCTAAGGGGGTATCTTTGAAGAAAAAAAATTATTCTTACAGTTCCATTTAACCATTAAAGTGGACTTACAACTCAGTTGGTTCGATGCCATGATGGATTGTTAGTGGTCGTTCCAGTCTTTGGAGCTCCTTCAGAGTCTGGTCCGAAACTACACCTCGTTTTAATTCGTTCAAGATGTCCGTAAAATCTGCAGTTGTTTCAGACACAGTTTGTCAGCGATCTTCGGGTCTGATAAGATAAAAAAAAGTTATTAAACCCCAACTTACGTTGATCTGTCTGTCTAAAGGCTTTTGTTAGAGTCATCGTCTCTTGGATGGCGCTATCCCAGCAGTCGGCTTCAAATGCATAATTTACAAAGCGGCTGTTTCGATTAATGGGTGGCAGCTGATAGAAATCACCACACAATACTAGCTGAATTCCTCCAAATGCGGCGTCGCTCTTTCTCAGCCCTTGAGCAATTTGACTGATTTTGTCAAATAGCCTCCCATCAATCATGGATATCTCATCTATCACAAGTACTCTGAGCCCGACAATTTTGCTGAAGTTTTTCCCTTGTTTTCCAATCGTCTTAACATAATAATCGACATCTTTGTCCCCCAAACCTATGCCAAACTCACTGTGTACCGTGACTCCTCCAATATGACAGGCAGCAAGACCTGTAGACGCCGTTACTGCAACTTTGTCTATTCCGTACTTGGTTTGAAGGCCATTGATGATAGCTTTTAGCACAACTGATTTTCCTGTACCAGCTGTTCCTGTAAGATAAATATTCTTCCCCAAACGAACAACAGCATCGTAAATGGCTAGTTGTTCGGTTGATAGAGTTTTGATCAAATCAGGATCACGTGAGCGGATTGAGGTTTGGTTATTGCCAGTTGGCTTTTTGACCCAATTGTTTTGTATTGGTGGTGCCTGGATGATACGGCCTGACGAAGGTGTTGAAGCTGGTATAGAAAGGTTGGCCGAGATAGAGGATGCTTGAAATGTAGATTGCTTGTTGTGTTGAGCAGGATGATTCTGTTGAGTACTACGGTTGTTTAGAGAACCTTGGGTCGGCATTATTCTTCGAGCCTTTTGTGAGGAGGTTAGAGGGTATTGATCCTTGCAGGTCATTGAATATACATCTTGCTGTATCTGCTCACTCGGCATAGGTACATTCGAATCGCATATTTGGAGAGGACGATTTACCTTGGCAGGTGCCTGAATATGAGTGTTGATGCTGGTGAAGCTCTTTCTTTTGGCAGGTATCGCTGAGGGCGGTATGTTTGTAATTCTCTTGCCCAGCATGGCATCTAGAGCCGGGATGGGTGAAGAAGCAGTAATGATCAGACCATTCAGCCCAGCGGCAGGATGGAAATAGGTATTCTCGTCCACAGAATAGCCTTGCTCATCCTCTTGTTCTTGTGAGCTTTTTGTCATGATGAGGAAAAAAGAGTAAAGAAGTTGCTTCGAGAATGCAATAAGCCATGATTGTGTTGCATGTCCGCCCACAGACATGAGGTCGCGTCAAGGTCGCATTTCGCTGGACGCGTCCATCCATCTTCTTGTGTAACCAAAATCCAGATATCTGATGCCATCCAGAGTCGTAAACGATACAGCAGCATAGCGCGCAATCGATAGAAAATCAATATTAGCTAGCGACACATCCCATGTAGTTATAGTTCTGCAGAATGCTGGCATCTTGGAGCACAGGAAAGCAGCTTACTTTATTATAAATTCAATAAATCTGCAAGTTTGACAGTGACCACAGGAACCGCATCCACTTCTTGATCATGATCATGGTGGTACTGGTGATCAAGCTCTTGTGGATGACGAGGTAAATCGAGACCATACGAATTGGCATGCTGATGGTTGCTACTTGTTGGATCCTCATCCCCTGTATCGCTCTCTTCTTCCTCACTACTCGTCTCATCCTCATCGGATGCTGCAAATATCATTTCAGCTTGAGGGCCTCGATGCAATCTGGCATGGTCTTCAATCTTCTCCAACGAGATGGGTTGACCGTACTTGGCAAGATTCGGTCTACTGTCGTTTTTGTGAGCAATGTAAACCAGGTAACTCTCCACTACCCAAGGAAAACTCATGTATCTCTGCAGTGTCTTGCTGTAAACCGTGTCGCTCTTGAATTCAGAAGGATGATATGTGACATAGTACCAAGCTGCTGCTTTTGCCTCGTTTTCAGCGGATTGGCTCTCTGTGCTACTTCTGTGTGTATCATTTGCCCATTGGGAGTCAAAGACCTGCTTCCAGTATTTTCTGAACCGAATGTAAGCAGCCTCGATGCGCTCCAAGAACTGGGGGCGGCACTGCTCATTGAGGTACTTTGGCCATTCTATGATATGGCCGGATATGAACTCGACTTCTGTCTTGACGGAATACTGGCCAAGCAAAATGCGTAAGCTGTAGTCGTATTTGGCCTTGGTTTTGCGTGCCTCAACAATGTATTTGTACATGTCTTCCACATACAGTCGGGTGTCATAGTAGCAATGGGTGTTGGAAAATGGTCTTTCGTACATGCGTTTGGTGGCGCGATAGATGGATCCCAACGGTGTGGAGGAGGTATAAGTCTTGAGAGGCCGTTGCCTCATGAAGTCTGGGAATGGGTATTGTAAGAGGTCATTATTGATGGTTGCGTATATGCCAGTTTTAGCGAAATCTAGTGGGAGGGATCATCAGTCTCTACATCAACCATCTTGCAGCACACTACTACCTAAAGCTCTCGACATTTGCAGGGACAAGTAGATGCAATCACCGTTGAAGACACAGTCTTTGCGCCGATCTGCTGTGGCGACGAATGCTTCACGCAGCTTTCTGGACGTGTCTCTGGATATATACGTTGTAAAGAACTTGGCTGCTTCTCTGAATGAAATCTTCTTGGATTGGTGGGGTGTCATTGCAGTTTGATAGCTTCGTGAGGCCACGTTGCATTTGACAGGTAAAAGACGTGTATCCCAAATAACACTAGGTAGTCGACTATCAATAGACGTGCAGTATACACAATCAAGGCTTAAAAACTTACTTGAAATTGTCTTCATCTGGGTCGTCATTGGAGCAGAGACTTGGGAGATCACGTCGGTCGATGGATGAAAAGATCAACACGTTGGTATAGTGTCTCAGTTCAGAATAGTTAACGGCACTCATGACACGCACATCACCCGGAAAGCACGAGGAGTCTCTGTAGATAACACAAGGGCCTTCAATGACTTTCCTATTGGCTGCCAGCCCTGATGGATCTGTGATTTGCAAAAAGACTTCGCCTGGCTGCAGCGTGCCAGTCTCGTCCATGGCAGCAAACACCTTGACACCTTGATGAATGTAGAGCTGGCACTGTTGCAGATAGCGGAGAACATGATTCTGGTAACTAGACACGAGGTTGGTGATGAACGGATCATGCTTATCCTGGAACTTGTAGTCGAGAATCTGTCTGAAATGGTCCAAGCGACCCTTTGAATAGTGCATATCCATCATATCCACGTTGGGGTACTTTTCGCAATAGTCCATGTTTTCGTCCAGTAGCTCATGGAAGATGTACACCTTGACGCCAAGCGATGTCAGCATTAAAATAGACTTTTGATCGAGATAGAGCTTGTTGGGTTTGGCATACTTGATGACCTCCAACGACAGTCGTGTGCTGTCAAATCGAATCTGGCTTGTTCTTAATTGAATTTTGCGTTTGGTCAAAAAGTTGGACAGCAGGAGAATGCCTCTGGCACCGTTCAGATTAAACTTGATCACGGAGGGTGTGTAGTCCAGTTCAAGCTGCTTGGCTATTTCTCTGGCAATCTGGGGTGACATCTTGCCGCAATCTGTTGTAAAAATATGCTGGTTGTACATGTAGTCTTCCACTTCTTCAATGTCGTGTCCTTTGATGTCCAAATGCATCAGTCGAGGGGTCAGTGACTACGGCTTGTCCTTCAGCATGTTGCCTCTTTCATACAAGCAGCTTGCTTACCTGCCCCGAACAGTTGATGAATGCCGATATAAATTTGATCTCGGAAAAATCACCCAGCCACGCCATGATCTGGCCTCGACTCACTTGAGGTGTGGATGCAAAAAACCAGCAGCCATGTGCCCGCAAGTCCTGTATGCTGGTACCCAGAAATTCATAGGTCCTTCCTGCAATGCGCAACCCACGACGCAAGATGTTGTAGATGCGGTCAAACAGCTTTGCATTTTGCGATGTCTCTTCCTCGTCTTCCTGAGGCGCCACTGGGTTCAAATCTTCGTCGGTAAACTGCACATACAAGAATCGATCTGCGTGCTCTCTAAAGTGATACTGCAAGTGGGTCATTGGTTCCACAGTGGGTTGCATTGGATACACAGACGTGGGCGTCACCAGCACGCGTCTTGTCAAGGTGTAGTTGTCTGGTATGGGTATTTGAAACCCAATGTGATCTTTGCATAATCGGTAAATGTGATTAATTACTGTGTCGGGATTGTACACGCGATACTGTGGTGCTGACAACAAGGTCAAGAAGACGCAACTCACTTGTGAGGGCAGTTCCCGCATCTTTTCAAAAAAGCCCAGATCCACATTGTATTCTCGCAGTATCTTGAGTCGAAAAGCGTGCTCCATCATGAACTGGACCTCAAATGCCATGTCTGCAATTTGACGCTCAAAGTCAATGGTCTTGGTAGATGGTCTGACGAGGATCTGCCCTGCCAAAGGTTGCTGATGGCCTCCAATGGCTTGTCTCAGCTTGTACTCGATGGCTTCGTGCGTCACATTGGTGGGCAAAAGTGCTGTTGGCCCCTTTTTGTTGCTCAATGGGATGTCAAATTCCAGGCGGTACACAGTCCACATGCTGAGCTTCATGTTGTGGTTTGGGTACTGTCCACCCGGCAAGATGGGTCCTTTGCTCTGACTGGTGCCTGCAGTTGCCTTTTGGCGGATCATGTCTCGAGAAAACTCATCCAGTGGGATGTCTGTCACTCTCTCCCAATCTGATAAATGGTAGGTCTCGCCGAGCTCCTCCATTGGCTTCTTTGATTTCCAAAAGTAAGCAGGATATTTCCCGCTTAAAGTAAGGGACGACTTGTTGTCGTATCTCTGCAATATAGCATTGTCTCGCAGGTTGTCGTCGTACACAATACGTAATCGATAATAGCCATCCACATGTTGAAAGAATATATCAATGTACTGGTCGTTCAAGTTGAGGTCAAAGGCAACGTATTGATCTGTTGACCACTCTTCAATGAATAGCCGTGGCGTCTCCAGTCCACCAAGCGACAGTTTGTGGACGGGTATCGCTCTGCTGAAATCGGCAATGTATTCTGATATGGGCAGTGGGTTCACAGCAACCAGTCGATCAAGGATGTAAGTCTTTTGAGTAAAGAGATATTCGGACGGCTGTGAGCTGTAGGCCATAGGACCATGTTAGCTAGAGTGATGCAATACATCCAACATGCTTACTTGTAGATGATGGCCGCTTTACTCATTTGCCCTAGTTTGATTTCAAGCTGTGTAATAGTGCCAAATGCACCGAACACTCGCCACAATGTGTCTCTGTCAGTGTGAGGACTTAGATTGGATATCAAATAACAATATGCATCCTCCTCTAGCGGTATATATGAGTACAGTGTATCGTTCTTTCGGGATCTCTGCTTACCAAAGTTTGCAATGGATGATAATGACATTTTGCAACAGAGAAAAAGTGAGAGAGAGGCGAAAAGAAAGATTTCTGCATACATTTATATACACTCTTTGATGGGCTTTCCGGTCACAGGCCATCAAGGTGGATTATGCTGCTTTAAGGAACACGCCACTATCATCACACATCAATTCAATATACTTGGCTTTATGGTATATACTAGCTGCTACTCAGTGTCGTTGAAATATTCAAGGAGCCATAATGTACACATATCGCTTCCACATTGATCTATCTTTGAATCTATTCATGTCTATGAGGAGACAGATCAAATATCGGCTATTCAAATTGAGCTCGTATATCAATTGTATTTTGACATTTCTTATTCACGAGCATTTCTTTCCTCTCCTTTCATCTTTAAACATGCCCAGAGAAAATTGTCGCTGCGGTCTACCTCCATCCTGCTTAGAAGTCAAGACACTGGGTGAGAATAGAGGCCGCTGGTATTGGAAGGTAAAATCCAGGCATCACAAAGACGGCTAATTTATCACATACTCATCGTGTTGCAGTGTTCAACAAATACCTGCCGATATTTCAAGTGGGACAATTCAGCCATGCCCTTTATTCGGCACCCAACAGAGGCTTACGCTGCTGCCAACTCACTAGGCAGCTTTGCAAGACGTCCAGCTTCGATTCCATACTACTACAGAACGCCTAGCAAAGAGATCACATTAGCACGTACCACGGTCAAGGTCGTATTTAGTTTGGTCTCTGCCCACTGCATCACGATCAAGGCTCAGAAGAACTTGACGATTGATCCAATTATCAAAAAGATTAACGGTGTGCAATGGGACGAACATCGTCAACTATGGACCATTCCAACCTCCATGAGGATTTACAACGATGCCATGCGATCACTGCCCACAGATCTGCCCAACATCCGTCTCGACATTGAACCCATTCCCAAACCCGTGATTGAGCTGCTGCACCCAGACGAGGCATTGGATGACCCTGAAATCTTGAACGAGCCAGAGCTCAAGTGGACTGAATTTGTGGAATCACCCATGCGATCTCAACTCAATTCATTCCAGCAAGAGGCTGTGCGATTGGGCATAGAAAGAAGAGGGCGTATTTTGATGGGAAACGAGCATGGCGTGGGCATGAGGGAACAGGCTCTCGCACTGGCCAATGTCTACAAGAATGAAGGTCCCGTGCTGCTGGCCTGCCCTGGCATCCTCTGCAGCACCTGGAAAGAGGAGATTCAGAATTTTTTGGATTTGGAGGATGACGAAGTGTGCATTCTGGATAATGTGCTGAACGGGCTGTTTAGAGAGAATCCAGTGGTAATGAAGCGAAAGAGAGTGACGCCAAAACCAGCAAAGGGCAGATCAGCGCCACGAGTTCGACAGCCTTACGCAAAGAGAATGAAGGTGCGCAAGAAGAATCCCGACTACGTGAGTGAGGACAGCTCATCTGACGACGATCTAGAGGCTGAGAGCGTGGATAACCGCGATGTGTACGAGATCTTGAACAGAAGACCAGTGAAATACTACATTGCAAGCCATAAAAAGATTTCTAACAACAGAACCAAGATTGCAGATCAGCAATTTAAGGTGATGATTTGCGATGCTGGCCATTATCTGAAATCTTTAGATGTGAGTAGAGAATGTACATGTATGGTGTGATGTTGTCTTATACGCCAAATATAGCAAAATATGCCCAAGAATCTGTGTGCACTGTTAAAGAGGACCCCAAGAGCGATCATTCTATCCGACACCGCCATCTTCTCACTGCCCATTGATCTGTACATGCTGATTAACGCTATTGACGAGAAACTACACAAGGATGTGGAAGCATACACGCAACGGTATTGCAACCCCAAAAGCACAGTGTTTGGATGGACAGTCAATGGTCGAACCAATGTGGAGGAATTCAACTTTTTCATGAACAAAAAGATCTGGTATTGCCCCCAAGCCGTGGACATGAAGTCTGAATACCGCGATGCCGTTCGAGACAAGATTGTTGTTACCGTCAAAGCACAGGCAAAGCGAGACTTCCATGTACATTTTTTGGCGCTGCAATCCGGAGAACACGAGTTTGACGACTATGTCAAGGAACACAACTTGGTAAGTGTCGCGATTGCATGATAATGTGGATGTCTGTTGTATTGAAGGAATATACACGACAGCTCGAATTGACAAACGATGCCAAAAAAGACGCCATTTACGAGTTTATGGAGTATGTGTTCGCCACCTATAAACGGCCCAAGATTGCCATTGCTTACTTTGATGACACCACCTTGCTCCATATCAAGGATCGCATGGCAAAGAAGAAGGTACGTTGAAGGGGCAGATCTCTGATGAGTGTGTGCTTACTCAGTTTTCACGTATTTGCTAGATGAAATACGTTGAGTTGAATAATCTGCAAGATTTGAGCGACAATGTGGGCAGATATAACACAAGCCGTACAGAGCAATTTGTGCTTGTGGATATGAAATTGGATGATCTCAACATCTGTTTGAGTGCAGTGGATATTGTTGTGATGATTGATTTGCCCAAAACCGCAGAAAAGCTGCAAGATGTTGAATCTTACTTCCAGGTACGAACGTATATTCACTTGTAATGAGCTCTGTGAGACTGACAAGCTGATGGCCATTTTAGTTTGCCAATAGAAAGACACCCCTCATCATCAAGTACTTGATTGCGCCAGAAACACTAGGTAATTTAAAAGACTCATCATGAAAAATTTAGCTGACTGATTTCATTTGCACAGACACCTATCTGTGGCCTTCAATCATGCCTGAAAACCAAACAGATTTACAATACCTTACATATCCAAATGACGACACGTATGAGGCTGAGGATTTGTGGGATACGCCTCTTGATGATAATGATTTGGAAGAATTAGCAAAAGTGGAGGCATTGGCTATTCCTGCTGCTAATCATAAGGTGGAGGTGGAGGAGGCCGTGCAAGGCGAGGCCGAGGCTGTCTCACTCGACTCATCATCACCCCCTCTCCTCGGTCGCTCTCTGTGAGGAGGCATACTCTTGACTTGGTGAGTTCAGACAGGACGGTAATGCGCTGGAAGAAGATGGCGTATAGCAAGTAATCAAACTTGATGACTAAATCTTTAATCTTAATACATGATGATAATGTTGATAAAGTCTGCTGTAAGCTTGTTTCTACCATTTCAATGCGTAATGTGCATATTATAAACTCCAATGCGCGTACAAACAAATTGGGTCAACGGACTGGATTGTTTACGCGATGTTGGAATTAAAACAACACACTGAAACCCTTTTTGCAGTAATACAAATTCTTTCATCATGTCAAATTCAGAAGGTTTGGCTGTAGTAGCAGGCCTGTATTAGCATCAGATTATTCATCTACTGTACCTCATAGATGAACTCCAAGCAGAGATCCTAAAGGAGCAACGCTCTGTCATCCAAACACACAGCAAAGCCTCAACTCCAAGACACAAGACAGATCCACTGTTATCAACAGATGTAGAAGAACACTCTGGATTGCGAATCAAGTAGGTTCACCTCAATTAAGCACAGGATTCTGTACTTACTGTATACACCAGACGACGTATTGTATCCGCGTCCAAGTGCAAAACAGGGCTTCAGAATGTAGAGTTCGTCCCTATTCAAAACGTAGAGAACCGAACCAAGCAGTATTTCTCAATTCATGTTGGAGTGAAGCCCTCGAAAGACTGGGGCACGATTGGTGTTGTTGATAAATGCGTCTCTTTATCCGATTTTTGCGTTACTCGCATAACAGACATGCGAGGCTCATTCTTGAACCTCTACATCACCGGCAAAGCATTCTCTCAGAATCAAAATCACATTGGAATGGGCTCCATCATTGCCATCAAGAGACCCTTTCTATTGAAGCCCACAGAAACACACCATTCCATTGGATTGCATGTTGACCAGCTGCAGCAAATGTGGGTGATAGGACAGAGCATGGATTTAGCCCAGTGTAGTAGCTATATAAGAAAGGGTGTTCGATGCACAGAATGGACCGATATGTAAGCTCTTCTGAACTGTAATGTGCCAGAGTAATGAGTGCTGATCATGTGCGATAGTCGATCTGGCGATTATTGTGATAAGCATTTGGAACGAGTGTGCAACTATTCAAAAAACGGCCGAATGGAGCTAGCAGGGGGGTGAGTAGCTGGTTAACCTCTACTAGCCATACTGATACTGAATCATGCACAGGGACAGTGGATTTGATATTCGATGGGCAACGCAAAAGAGACAGTCAGATGGATCCATTCTATACGAATCAATGAGAGAAAGGAGAGTGGATCCCATGGCAAAGCTATTCTCCAGCACACCTAGATCGGGCAAGGACAGAGAAGCGTACTATCTCAAAGGGAAGGGACTGGTTGCTGTAGATGGTACCTTGATCCAAAAGACAGCACCGCCTAAAAGGGAACCCACAGCAGCAGAAAAACAAGAATTAACGTACTTTTTTATTAAATTCCCTAAATCCTGTTCGATTTCTAACGTATAGAATTTGTAGGGAATTTTTAAAGGGTAGAAGAGATCCCGGTGCTGAAATGATCCGAAAAATCAAAGGCATCAAAGAGGACTCACCGAGTAAGAAGAGCAAAAAAAAGTTTATATGCTACATAAGTGTGTGTTTGCTAATCCAATACGTGCCTTTTTTCTTCTTCTTCTCTCGATCAGGAACTGCACTCTCCAAAGAGGCATTGGATAAGATGGGCATTGGTATCAGATCACTGACAAAGGAGGAGGAGCAAGCCAAGGTAAGACACTGGTTATCAGGCATGATTTTAATTGTTAAATTTCGGTTGATTAGAAACGCTCTTTTGCGGCCCTTAGTAAAGCTAGTGACAAAGACGATGATGACAGCCAAAAGAAGCCTCGCTATGTGTATCTCTAAGTTTAGTCGGTCCACACCTTAATATATAAATTCCACAGCATGTCCTTGTATTTATACACAAACATTCTCTATGTAAATCGTTCATTTCTTCTCATTTCTCTCCTTGTTGTTCTACCTCTTTGAATCCCACTCACCCCTCCCACTCCTTCGTACTATGTTTTTGACTCGATCAAAAACGAGTTCTGCAATAAATGAAGAGCAACATGTCGATACAAACACATACCCCATTATTCCTCTTGATATGCTCGCAACCATTGAAAACGCTGTGCCTGACATGGACTTTGCTTTAGGCCAAATTTTACCTAATGATGCCAAACATTTAATGCTCAATATGATTTCTGCCTGGATTGTTTCTTCTCGCATTACACTGAACAACAACAACACCCCCACCAATGCCGACAAGCTTCAATATCAGTCAAACAGTAATAAAACTACACTTCGTTCTTGGGCCACTCGTTCATTCTCATTGAAACCGAAACCAATAGTAACACCTATGCAGCTAGCCGAAATTCCCGATAAGATCCAAGAGCAGCAAGCTTTGTCTTCATTGCCACCTTCTTTGGTAAATTCCTCAAAATCCACGCTCTCCAGCAATGAAGAAGAAGACGATGACTCCCTGTATACGCCACTGATTGACCATGCAACGGATGCGCCTTCATCTGCTACCGTTTCTAAACATCCATACTCTCAGTTACCAGTGTCGCTCAAAAGTATGATCGACCTACTAGATACCCCACCTTTGATCCCGGATACCAGTACCTTGTCCTTGATTGAAGAGTCGTTAACACCACTGACATCTACCTTCTTTGAGGGCCAAAATCATTTAGCAATAAGCCCGTCTTTAGCTGTTGATGGTGAGAGCAACAGTGCATTCAAAACGACATCCAATATTCACCACAGCAATAGCGTTGTTGCGACGATTGCATCCTCCAAAGATGCCAAGTCAATTGGAAGCAGTATTTCAACTATATTCACTCAACTAGGAAACTCTGTCAAGAAGGCCTTCAAAAAGAAAGCGCAATCATCGTCCATCAGTCAACTCAAAAAGACTTTTTCTGTTCAGCACCATCTATCCCTGAATAAGGAACAAACCTCATCATTTACACCGCCTAATGAGAAAGTAAGTCTATTGTAGATAGGGCCAAGTGCAGTTATTGACTAGTTTTATCAGGCGGCCCATCGCTCATTCTCATCATTAGCTTCAGCAACATTCGACCAAAATAACAAGACACAGGAACCGGCTCCAATTTCATCGCCTCTTGCGAGAAAAGGACATGTCTACCGCAACAATAGTGAAGCAGCAAACAGCCTGACAACCATCAGTTCTCGAGATATTGACGATATTCAGTTCTTGCCATCGCATGGCAGTTTCAGCCGTGCTATCAACTCGTCGTATTGGGATGGGGATTCAACACAATCACAGCAATTTGATAAACTGTTGGACGATATCTGGGAGAGATCGCAAGAGTATCAAGATTACTTTGCTGCTCAGGAAAATGACATGCAATCAAAGAGAGCATCAAAACAAGCTTATCCGTACCTTGATTACAAGCATGAGGTATGGTCGCCTTCCATGAACGAGACGATAAAGAGGCCAACAGCTGTTGTGCGTGCAAGCCAAACTGAGGGCAACATGAACACTATTCAAGACAGTATCCCCTATGTTTGTGTCGGTAAACAGCAACCAAATCAACAAAGTAGCCATATTCCTAGGCCCGTCAATAAGAAATTGCTGTTGGACATTGAGGATGTCAAGGCGTATAAAAAGTCCACCTCTGTATACTCCAATATCAAGAATTACGATATAGAATGGCAGCAGTCCTTCCATGAAGAGCAAAAGAGCAGAGATAAAGTGGCAAATACATTAAAGAGGTAAGCACACAATCAAGACAAGATGATGTGGTGCTCACAATAAGACCATATTAGTGTTTCGTGGGCCTTCTACTGTATCATCAAACGAAACCATAGCCTGCATGAATTTGAATGTGATATGATTTTCGATGAAAATGAATCCAACATGGAGGATTTTGAACCTTACAGCCAGGACGAGCCTTTGACAGAGTGGAACGATGTGTACGATCAATTGGCCTATGTGTTTGATTGTGGCGAGGTAAGTACATGTCAAGCATTTACAAGGCGTTGAAAAATTAACACAATAACAGTTGACAGCCGAGCATGCCATCATCACTTTGATTTACGTGAAACGCATGTTGGAGCTATCAAAGCAAAAGTTGTGGGATTTCAGCTGGAGAATGATTATCATGTCAGCACTGCTCACAGCGGTTAAAGTTTGGGATGATTGTGCTATTTTCAATGCAGATTTCGCCATGATTTTTCCAGAACTAAGCTTGGACGTCATGTAAGTAGCACTCTTGCTTACAGCCATGCCAATACTCATTTGTCTATAAAATCTATAGCAACAATATCGAGCGCGTATTCTTGACCTACTTGCAATGGGATGTATCTGTCAATTGTTCTGAATTTGCAAAGACATACTTTCATCTTCGCGACATTGAGCATATGATGGAGCAGTGGTAGACCTTTTTCTTTTTTTCGTTTATTCTCTTTGATGCACTACGTATATTATCAACCTTTGTAAAAATATGGATCATTGTAGATAAAATAAATTGTTAAGAGAGAAGCTAGCCGTTTGATTTCGCTACGCTCGATGACGGCGTCGCCCTGCGGGTTTCGTTCAAATTAAATCCCTTTTTACATAATTAATCAAGAACATTATAGTAGAGGACTATACGTTTTAGATAAAAATTAGAGGTTGACGGAATTTATTTTTGGTTATGTAGTTTCTCTATAAGAAGTTCAGGGGTGGTATACTACATTTTCAGTTTGAAGGTTGTTAGTAGGAAGCAATATAGTCATTCCTTGTGCAGAGGTTACTCTGGACATGGCCACATATAATTGGCCATGCATAAGGACAGGACTTTTAAGGTCTACACTAACCTTTGTGAGCGACTGCCCTTGAGACTTGTTGATCGTCTTGGCAAAGGGCACCTTCAAAGGGAACTGCTCTCGCGTAAGTCAGGAAACCACCCAAGGTGGGGAAAGGCTTGCGCTGCGCGAGCCATTGGCTTGTATCACGAAATTAACAATAGCTAGAATCTTTGAATGCCTCTTTTATGTAGTAGTGCTTTTTTTTTTTTTTTTTTGAAGGTTTTT